>JAHQZX020005274.1:0-81328 GCA_019804575.2 Pseudotulostoma volvatum
GGCGGATTCTGAGCCTTATTGGGCGTGGTGTGATCAGGTAATTTCAAAAATTCGGTTTGCGCAGAAGTTTGTGTTTTGCGTTGCCTCGCAATGATCGAGAAATAGCGACAATAATAAGTTGAATAGTAATAAGCATTTGCACAATATGATTCAGTCCCAATCAGCTCTTTTCCGGATATACTAGACGTAAACTTGATACGTCTGCTGAGTATCATCGTCGTCAACCTAAAAGTGGCATTACATACTGTCCTGTCAAAGGAAGGAGCGTATGGTTCAGAACTGACGACTCCATTCGGTGTCGCTTGCTAAGTCATTTATTAGTCTCTCACGATATTGCAGATAATAAACCTTTTTAGGTGGAATAGGAGGGAGATCAGGTGGTGTGGCCAGCTGAGCTCTACGGCGCGGCATTTTGCTGAAATTTTTGCGGATTACAAATCATGATCATGTGGTAGAAATTAACGTAGAATCCGGATGATGTTATTGTTGTTGTTTTCTCTCTCTAGGATTCTATCACTCACATTACCGGTAACCTCTCATCTTATAGATCACATGTTCAAATATGCAGACAGGAGATCTGGTGAACTAATAACGTAGCAATTGCCCTTTACTTTTCAATTGCTGAGCCTTCATATCTGCCTACCGCTAAGTCCTCCCTTGTTGGTCTCTACTACTAACCTTTGGATTTGAGCAAACTCCGCACATTACGGTGCTTTATCGACAGCTTCCAAAATCATTGTCTGTCGATTATGTCACGGAAGTGACCGCGCGTAGGTATTTTTTCTCACACAGAATTTAACTTACCTTCCTTACTGTCTACCGCACAGAATTTTCGTCATAAATCATGTTTGGCCTCCAGCCGCACAGCGTAGCCGCCGTTCTTGCGAGTGAGGTCGCAACACTGAAATATCTGCGCGAAAGGAGTGATACGGTTCCGGGGGTTTACTCCTTCTGGTAAGCCTTTGCCTCTCCTAGATAGACAAATAGTCCACTTATAATGACTAGTCCGACGGACCCGAATGATATTGGGGTTCCCTATATTCTCATGAACAAGGCTATAGGAACAGCGCTCAGGCATTTCCTTTGGGACGACGGTTGTATTCATAAAAATAATGCTCGGCCGGCCTTGACATTTGCTTAAAAGTAGAAGGCTATGAGATAGCTAGGCAGGACCCAGGATTCATGCCTCACTGTCAAACCTATGCTTTGATCGTATTGGATCACTCTTCCTGGGGGATAACGATTATCTGCTGGAAAAATGTCTTTCGCAGACTCTTATTTGGTACGGTCGAGATGAGTTTGATGAGAGTAATATTCCGCTTGGGCCATTTGTCGATGCAGGCGCTTTTTATACGGCACAGATATATGTACTACTTACCCATGTGGAGGAGCTGTCTATGGAGCACATCTCTTCCACGCCCCTATTCCTGTCCGGCAGGGGTATGGCAACTACAGTGAATATAAAACCGCTACTGATCGGTGGAATGATTATGCTACTGTGGGACTAAAAACCGAGAGGACGAAAAATCGACTTGACTATACCTTGGCTAGACTTGCCCTTTTGGACTTGGTACCTTTACCGGCTAAACGAGAGAAGCCACTTCAAAGCCGTGGATTTCCATTATACCACCCTGACTTGAGCAGCAACAATATCTTCGTGGATAATGATTTGAATATGATTTGCATCATTAATTGGGCTTGTACATCGTCCGTTCCGAAGTCAATGCTTCTCATCTGCCCCGGGCTGCCACATCCTCGAAATAATACGCAGCCGGATCTTGTCGCGTCATTTAGAGAAGGTTTTGTTGAAGGTGAGGAATTTGACAGTCAACAATGCTACGCTTTGAGGACAGGGATCCTCTCTGGCAATTTGGTCCCCTAGTAAATCTTGACTCTTTTCAGGGTTATTATTATTTCTCTGAACTCTTCCGATGCGTCGCACCCGCAAAAGATATGTTCCCACAACTTAACAGCTTGAAAGAACGAACAGAATTCCTTTTATCATCGACTCTGGAAATTGGTTGCCGCCTATCTGAAGGAGTGAGAAATTTTCATGTTCCCTACAGTAATTGAGTCCTGGCGAAATGGTTCGAGTGGCGAGATCTTATTTCCTGGCAGGAGGCAGTGCCGCCCACTAGATTCAAAGGACTTCCGCTAATAACTGTTCAACTAAATACATAACCCTAGCCTTGAAAGTCATTTCATTTTCAGGATGGCTTGTGGTGAGAATGAGATACCAACCCAATCTTGGATGGATGACTGATTTTGGGTAGGCCCGACCTTTTATTCCAGTATGGGATTCTTTGCTAATTCTCTGTCCAGAAGATCGTTCCTCAAATATAGTCTTAGCTAGACCCTAGGATAGAGAGAAGAAACAAGGCACTTTCCTGGTGAGATATCCAGCTGACAGGACCTAGCAGGGGTTGCAACAAGAATTAGTAGCAATTCAAATTATCAAGTTACCTTAACATGATACCGAATCCGATACCGAATGCGGACGCGATTCCGACTACACTATTGGAAATGAATTAAGAATGTGAATAGCTTCAATTTTATATAATAATAACTTGGAGACAGGTGTCAAGTTCCTAGTAAGCTTGGTTCGCTTAGTTAGTGCCTCCCGTACAAAATGGCCTTTATAACTCAATGTTAAAATACAGATAACTATTTATTTGAAATCTAAACATATATATATAGTAAGAGCTCCAAAATAACGATTAGGTCTAGTTAAAATAAAAATCATAAAAATTACTGAAATAGTTGTAATGTTTTTCAATAAAATGTAAGGAACTTTACATTACACCTAATTAATAATTGCCCAAGACCTTGTGAAGATCTTTGAACATATATCAGAAATTTTCTGACATTGAAATAAACTATATATATTGGGTTATAAAGGTAGAAAAAAATTCTTTGCTTCTGAAAAGAGTACGGAGAGAACTTAGAGATCTAAAGCTCCTAAATCTCGGGGTATTAAGCATTACGGACAGACTACCTCCTGTGTTCGGGTTAATAGATCCGTTACCCAGCAATAAGTATGAACATAACAGCTTCCCTTACTATCGCATCGAGTGTCAGCCATCAATTCGAGAAAGATTAAGGATCGGCTTAGCAGAGCGTGAAGAGTTGACCGACCAGCTCCATTGCATTTTATCTGACCAAAATTCAACCGACCGTGCTCCAAATGCGTTCCACGTGATATTGCGCGAGCCGAGTATCCGACCGTTGGGAAAGACCGAAGCATAATGGGGGATATATAGCGAGACAAGATATTATCGGACGGCGTTTTTGGTAATTTAGCGCGAAGATTCTGATCTCCTACTGGGCCTGTCATCTACCCGGGAGCATGAATTGTTTGGGGTGGATCCCCAGAGTGCAAGTCCGTTGCGATCTCGTCGTTAGGGGTTTTTCATCAGATCATATCCTCACTTGGGAACCCTCATACATATTGCCCAGAGGAGACTAGACTAAAGAATCTCACCAGAAAGGAGCTTTGCCTGAACCTGTTCCATATAACGGCCGAGAAAAAGCAGTAGATTTAGAGCGCTGATGATCCCATCCTAGACAGGACATCTATCGGATATCTTGCGTTATGAGACGTACACACGTTGAGGTGCTAAACGCATGCCCAAATGTCTAATTTTTTTTTTTATCTCGGAAAACCCAGACCACACACAGAGCGAACACCAACGCAGTAGCGTCGAAGGGGGGCTAGCTGAAGGCAAGCTGTTCACGAATCCCAAGCATTGATAGAAGGAACCTAGGACATCGTGTGGAGGGAAGAACAGAACCTGAAGTTAGCACTGATGATATTCGCCAAGGATACCTGACGGTGGTTGAACCGGCCCTCTGGATTTCTAGCTGCGGCGTTGGCGCGCGTGGCTCTGTTTAAGGCTCTGGGAATAGACGAGATGTCCGCAGGCTTTATCTAGGCCATGACGATCCTATAGTCCGGGAATTGGCAATATGTTCCTGAAGCCTTTCGGATCGAAAGAATAGTTGCAGTGCGCAAACCAGGAAAGAGAACTATTCGCAGACCACGGCGTGGAAGCCAATTGCACTCCTTAATAGGGTCGGAAGCTAGAGAAGCAGTTACAGCCTGGTTCCTGCAGGGGATTAAACTCCAGCGGGATGGGGCTACACTTTAGGAGGCTTCTCACGGAGAAGGAAGGGGTAAAGGTCACTAGATGGTAGCTTAGAAGAAAGATGCTGGATCAGTTCCAGCTCGCGAACGAGATGATAAGGTGACAAAGCTAGGCGTTAACTCGGCTGGCGGTACTGGTGAGTCAAAGTAAACGCGATGAAAATATTCATATACATTGCATTGGCTTAATCTAGGTGGGCCGAGCGAAGCAGAAATTAATTTTAATAATGATATATATATCAAATGATGGCAGGATTCTATATACCTTGTCAGACTAGTCTAGAAGGGAAAGGTTACATAGACTTGTATATCTAAAAAGGCACATCTTTACCATTGTCATACTGTGCTTTTGGATTAGTATAAATGTCAAATAGTGAATGAGAAAAAACAGATTGGGGAATTGAGACACCGCCTAACTCGGTCTTATCAGGCTAAACTTTCGTATCCGTCGTTTCTGTGCGTACTACTACGCAATTTTGCAAGGCGTAGCTTGTCTCCACGCAGACAGGCCGACATATGGAGGAGATGACCTCGTTCTTTTCTGACAAAGCCTGCATAAGAGACCGCGGCAACAGCAACCGCGCAATAACTGATCAGAACGGGATATTTAAATTTCTCCGGTTGAGGAAAGACGATCGTGGAGGCGAACGAGAGAAGCTCGAAGATGTTTTGTAGAGCTGCCTCCGTAGATGAAAACCGCGCTCGGGATTCCGGGTTCGTTCTCTAGTTTTGGTTTTCGTTTTAGCAAATCGTTTGTGTTGGGAAGGGTTTTTAAATAACGGGGGAGATGCAAGGCGATTGTTAAAGACATAAACTTACCTCCTGAATGATGAATTGTGCAGAGAGATCGAACCCCCACAACCCAAGCCGGCTAAGGGCAACCCCAATTACCAGCCCGAGAGCAACAAACCGACTGCTCGAGTCAAGGAATATAAACAATGCCGCAGCCGAGGCTAGACAGCCGAATTGCCAATTGATGAACCACAAGCCAGACCGGATTGGACCGACCCTATTCATGGCTAGAGGAGCCGCCCATGTGCCCGCAATTTCAGAAGTGACTGCACCAATTCTCATGTAACTGACGTCGAGAGGTGAGAAGCCAGCGTAGAGCAGATAAGTGACCATCTGCGCACCGAATGATAATACGGTGAAGTAAAGTAAACTCAATGCAAATGATGGGACGAATGCAGAACTTGCCGCATATTCCCGCCATGGAGTCGCCATATTTCGGACGAAGTTAGACACCTTGCGATATAGGGATTGGGTATTTGATGTTTCGGGGGCATTTTCCGCTGAAATTTCCGCTCTTGCCAGTGCGGGGACTGCCTTATATACCTGATGCCGGGTTTGTTAGTATATTTTGATGTTCTCTAAGCGGTAATTTCGGAAGTGGGTTATTTGCCTGGGCGATGGCGACATATTCAATGGTCACCCATGATGCATTGAGTCCGATCACAGTCCAGATTGCAGCCTTCGTCGACAGGCTATCGACCAGTGAAATGAAAACCGGAGCAAGAAGCTTACAACAGAGGTCTATACGCCGCATCGATGCATTCAATTCTAGAAATCGATTCAGCAATCTGCCATTCCGATTTAAGTATGAAATCAGAGACTCACGATCCCTGGGAATCTGAAGGCTCTCGGATATCACAATCACCTGTTCACTAAGTATTTAAGATCAGTGGCCAGTCTAGCAAGGACCGAAGGAGGGAAATTATCAACCCAAATCTAACTCACCCAGTCACGCTCAATGGCCACCATATTCGCAACGGAAGCCAGCTTCTCCACACATGCCAATATGACCACCAATGGGAATAAGGAGGCCACAAGGCCCGGGCCATCAGCGGATAGAAGGAGAATGAAACACCCACACGATAACGCTACGGGGATTCTCTGCCATACTTCAAAAGACTTCATTCAGCCTGGCAATCAAAGTAGCCGGTATAATCAATTTCATACCAATTGAGAAGCGTAGAATTGTAAGCCTGTTCAGCCTGTCGGCATGAAATCCCAGCCAAGACGACAGGAGGGACGCCGATAAAGACCTAACCAGGGCGTAGACTGACGCATACAATAGGGTCCCGGGGAAGATGGACGCAAGAAACAGGACCGCCCCAAATTCGAACATTCTGGAGCTCCATGTTGACATAAAATGGGAGAGATAGAGTCTTACTAGCACGCTCCTAGTCCCTGGATCAGCTTCTTGCGGCTCCAGCGATGGATCAGGAAGCAATTGTGTAGTAGCATCGTCCCCATCTTGGTCCAATTGACCAGGTTGACCGTCCTCGGAGGCTGGTAGCATTGTAGCTGTGTAGCTGGTTAGGCATATACTCTATATCCCTATCGAAGGTTCTCTTGAACGATATATGTATTTAGCTTCTGGGTGACAAATGAGGTCAAATCTACAAGCGATTTGTACCCAAAAGGAAGGGTAAAAAATATCGCATCATGTCTATCATATGTATAGTGCCTGGTAGGAAAGAGAACTTAGAAGAGTCATCTATTAAGGAGTAACCGGTCCGTGCTATGATACTTGGAGCTAAGGGTGCTCCCGAAACGCCACATCCACTCATCATAGGTGCTATGTGTATAGTATAATATGGTAGGATTTCTCAATATTAATGGCTTGGATGATCGATAGAAAACACCGCCGGTGAAGAAAGAGGGTTCACCATAGTCCCCAGCTCTCAATAAGTCAAGTCTGAAGTAAAAGTAACTTGTTAGTTGACTTGGCCGGGTACTGACTAAGCCATAAATCGACTACTAATAGGTGACTTAATTGGCGGTGTGATCAAGTGACTCTATGATGCATAAATTATTAATGTGTATGATTTGGTGATGCTTGATTTACTACTAGTTTAGTAGTCCTACCTATTCGAAGGTATATCTAATGGATAGTAACAACCGTTGCGAAAGGCTGAGTTTGTAACCCAGAATGTGCCAAAGCCTCGAGTATGAGGCTCTGACAGTGACTAGTCATTGAACAGCTTGAAGGTATATTCGAGTCCTGGTGTGACATGACAAGCCTCTAGTAGCTATCGGATATCTACAAGTGGATAAAATTGGGAAGTTAGTAGGAGTGATGTGTTTATGGGTCGGTCCTCTTGTATAGTGGCCGGGTCCTTAAGACTTCTAATTTTATCGTGGCTGGCCCTTTAACATAGATCAGGAGAATAGACATGTAAAACAAACCGGGCATACAATTTCGACAAAGCCTCTTCGCCCATTCCCCACAAAAGCGAGGCTCTCCCTTGTCTTACTTGATCCAAAACAGATATTTCTCTTTACTGTTCCTTAAGAAGGTATAGTTACTATATCTAGGTATTGTGATCACCTTAGTTCTGCGCCTGTGTACCCATTCTCCCTATGCTAGTATAGCTAGAATGGATTCGCTTTCGTCAACGTTGGAATATGAGGTCGATGATATCGATAAACTTCTCAATAGCCCCAACATTCGATCTGATAACGCCGAGCTTGGCGATTCAGATGCCTTAAATGAGAATCTGAATGAACCGTCAGCGGGAGCAACCGCTACCGAGGATAACGATGAGGAAGAGGAACTCATCATTGACATGAAGTATGTGAAGACGGCGAATCTAGCACGCCCAGTTATCTGAACTCATCCAATAGTGCTCGTTCTCTCTTTTTCCCCCTCTTTATTTCATTTTGCCAGAATGCAAGTTTCTATTTCAGGTCAAGCCAGCCTGAGTGAGTATATATGTATGATACTAGTAGTAGTCTGCCGAAGCAATACTGCACGGTGTGCAGTACTACTATATTACACTGTAACCATCTAATAAAATGAAAAAGAAGTAATAGTAGTGGGTGGGAAAGAGGTTCGAGGCAAAATTCGGATTATCACAAGTCTGACCAAGTCAGGTCAAGTTAGACCAAGTCTTGGCTTGACTTGACTTACCAACTTGTTGGATTCCATGGAGATCATAACCACCAATGCACATATGTAGGTAGTTTGTGAGAAGACATCCTATCTCCCTGCTCTCCTATCATCATGGGGCCAGTTGTTATTCCATATGTGACTGCCCAAAAAGTCGAGCGTTATCATATTACGTAAAGATCGAAATCACACTCCACAACCTTATTAATCAATCCAACCGTTAACTTTGCTCTCGGGCCCGTCGATCAACTATCTGATTAGGGATAGCTTGCATTGAGGGTCACGCAAGGTCTTTCCCAGCTAGCATTTTAAACACTACCTAGATAACATCTCGCCTTCACTCAAAGAACCAAACCGTCCTGTGTGGCCGCAGGCCGCTTAAAGACGTCGAATAATGATATATCCACAGAAATAAAAATAGATAGGGTACAGTGATGGAAGAAGATCATCTTTAAGATGATATCCATTAGTATGATAGTGATATGATAACGACGTCGAGAAATTCACCGGTCGTTCACCGAGATCAACCTGTCAACTTCACATGCCTTCCTCACCTGGAATCAGGCGATACCAACGCATTATTATTTTCTTCTTCCGACCATATCACGGAACCAGCGCCTGAATAAGTCGACTGCATGGCAAAGATATCCGCAACATGCCAGAAGATCCTTGAGGCGGAGATCCTCCAACGGTCCTCGCAGGTGACTTTGGTCCTGCGGGGCCAAGGGTACGTCTCTGGTGGGGAACTTCGGCCCCGAGAACCCCGAGATAATGACATCCATATGCTGTCTCTGGGTGATGGTATAATTATCATGCTATCATGCTATAATATCATTGCCTGACTAGAATATGGTTGGAACTAGTTAACCCGTTAAAGGAAGCACCCATTAAGTGCTAGCCAGACTGTGCTATAATTGTTGCAGATCCTCCGCTTTCAGCCCACTCAGCTGCATCTTAATCGCCTTCTCCCCGTGTAGGATCCGCTGCCACGACGCTCAAGGGGAAGATCTACCTCTTCCCCGGCCGTGGAGGGCTCCCATCGAGGAAAAGGGCTGCATCTAGGAGTCTGACCCTACTATCATGGCCTGGTCGTTTAGTTAAGCCATCTGACACCATCTCATATCCTCCTGCACGCAGCTATCACTACATTGCTGGCGATGGAAATGATACCCTTTACGTCCATGCAGGCTGCCCCGAAAAAGGTCGGCTCCCAGACTCAGTCTCACCAACCAGAGATGGGTCCAGCTGGCCGCAGCTCCGGATCCGCCGCGCGGAGGAACGTCAGTCGCCTTTACAGACGGGCGCCTCTACCGGCTGAACGGTTTCGATGGTAAGAAAGAGTAAGGGGGGAGCTTGGATATCTACTCGCCTGAGCAGAATCAATGGTCATCCGTCCCGTACAACCCAAATGGTAAGGCTGGTCCAATTCCACGGAGTGTAAGCGCACTCCTCCCCATCCGCATCGGTAGCAAGAACGGTCTGGTGACGCTCTTTGGGGAGCGAGACCTGAGTGCCTTGGGTCACTAGGGGGCTGGGAAATGCTGAGTGATACATGGATCTTCGACCTTGACGGTTAGACATGGAGTGAAGTGGACATGCACGGCGACGTACTCTGCTGCTAGAGGCTGGTTTGGCGCCGATGCCGTTGACGAAACCACACTCCTAGTGCAAGGCGGACTGGGTGAACCTAATGAACGGCTCGGGGATGTGTGGTTGCTTTCCTTTTAAAGCAGGATGCTCATAATAATGACAAGTTAGGCTCACCTAACCTGTAGAAAGAGTATTCATGGTTTGACGAAGATCTAACTACTTTTAGACCATTATACTTAATTCTCAATACCCAATTTATGGTAGCATGTATCTTTTTTTTAATAGAATAGTCTAGCATATACCTGCCTACCAAAATCGCTATCATTAGCACGAGCTAGCCATATTATTATTTCGTTCATGATACGGGCTAAGGGCCATTTTTCCCTCGCTGTAGAGAATACTATATGGTATCTAAAACTGAAAATGGTATCATTGAAAGAAAAAATTTTTTCCCATGTACGTAAAAAGGGTTCCTAAAGAGTGAATTCCGTCATAACCGCCGTCCTGACTTTCTGATTTCTTCCCCCCAAGGATGTCCATATTATCATACCTATAGGTATAATCGACTATATTACTATCATAAGAGTACATGGCGATGTCCCCACCAGTTCTAAGGAGTTGAAAATACAAAAGGAGAAGGTAGCTTTCGTCAACAGTAATACATTGCAGTTAGTATCGAGCCTTCGCAGGCGTAGTTCTCAAGTCTTTCGAATGCTCGGCCAAGATCTTATCCAATGCCCGCCTCTGGATAATCAACCTCCTAGTCTCTAACAAATCTTTGACGTCGACATCTTTTCGCTCTAGGATCTTTGCATGGACCCCCACCTCGTTGACCATTGCGAATAAATGGTCGTCTTTTGTATCTGTGATGAGTGTTGATCTCCCATGTTCACGTCCCCAGCAGTTGGTCCTGAACACATGTTTGATCAAGTATGGGGTGGCATCGCCTGGTATCGACATCTCGTCGTTAATAATTATCAACTGGCCTCGTTTGAATCGATAGCTCAGCGCGATCCGCCACGCTTGGTCGTAGATTTTCCGCGGTAGCTTGGTAGAGAAATCCCGAGGATGAGGGCCGAAGGCGACACCACCGCCTCTCCGAATAGGCGATTTCCTGTCTCCTACTCGTGCCTTTCCGGTTCCTTTCTGCGCATACAGTTTGCGGCCGCTCCCACGCACGTCATCCCTCCATTTTGTGCTGGCTGTCCCTTGTCGCGTCGCGTCGCCCTCGTAGATAATCGCACGATGTAATATGTCACGACGGAGAGGCATCACAAGATGCTTCTGAGGATACTCAATGAAACGAAGAGGTTCCATTGACGGGAATGAGTAAAGCATTGCTTGAACCGGGGGAACATTCCAGGTGGATTTGGGAACACCTGTGTATTCTAACGATGTAGTTCCGTCAGCGGTGGCGATTGAGGGGATGTGGGAGATCTGGGCTTCCGTAGCCATTGTTCGCGATGAGGATGCGGCGTATCGCTATTTTCATTAGTTGGTGAACCGTCATCTAGGAATTGGTTGCAGTATAGGGTAGTTACCGCCACAGTATCAGGCCTATTATTCGGGAGGCTGTTTGAACCTCCGGTAAACCACCTTAGCACCCCAAGGGCTCGACTCCTAGACATTCTGGAGAAATGTCTTAAATGCGCTTGCTGAGACGCAGAGTGAAACGTTGTATACTATACAGAAGCGAATTCTACACGATTCATTCTGTATGTACTACCAGTGGTTTTTTTGCACTAGTGCCGGAGATCACGCGTTGAAGCCGCCAGGGGGGGAAAAAAAAAACAGTTCCATTCGAAGAACTTCAGCAAGCAATTTACAGTACTACCAGCAATCAGGTTCCCAGCGCTATGTCTCATTGTGAATTGGTCTCAAGGCCTCTAATCCAATGTTTGCGACAGACCTATAGCAAGGGCTATTCTGCGCTTCAACGCCAGTCAACGAGGTCATTTCGATCAACTGCCGTCACCAGGGACGAGATCCAGGCCGAGCCCAAGAAAGAGCCTTTCTATCGCGCACCCGACCCCATGCTTGTCACGAGTCCTCGGCTTGAGAGGAGACTGATGAGGTCTGGCATCTCTCCAATTGGGTCCCGTCGACGCCGCGCCGCCCTCCAGGACTGTCCAAATATTCCCTTCGAACTGCTCCCATACCAGTGCTTTCAGGAAGCGCGGAAGGTCCTACGTGCAGATAGAGAGGAAAAATTGAGGGAGATCGAAAGGGTGCGTGATAAGATAGCGAGACTCCGGGTTGTTCCAACTGAAGAGGCTGGAGGAGAGCGAGCGAAGCAAACGCGGTTGAAGGGCATGGAGAAGCATTTGGAGCGTCTCAAAATCCTCGCGGACATCAATGACCCACTGGTCAAGAAGAGGCTTGAAGATAGTCAAGGTAATGGCCACACCGTTCATTCTTATGTACCTTCACATTAAGGATTCTTTTACGTAGGGGACATGAACAAGCCTATCTATCGCTATCTAGCAGACCGGAAGTGGAGGGAATACCGGCGGCTGATCCTCATTCAGAGAATCACACAGATGAAAGTGGTTCCCGATGTTCTTCCAGACTGTGACCCAATCATTGATGTCAGTCTCTACTTCGGCAGGCAACTTATTCAGCCAGGCCAATTTGTGGACTCCCGCGCGAGCACGGCACCCCCAAAGCTCACTATCCAGTCCTTTGAACGAGGAGAAAAGCTTGTCACAATCGCTGTTACGGATCCAGATGTTCCCAATGTCGAATCCAACGACTTTAACTCTCGATGTCACTATCTAGCCGTCAACATTCCCATCTCCCCGACCAACATACGCGTCGATCTTTCGAAGCTTTCGAATGAATCCCAAGTTGTCCTTCCTTGGTTACCTCCAGTCGCCCAGAAAGGGAGCCCATACCACCGCCTCTCGCTTTTCGTCATGGAACAGGATGATTCAAAACCCTTGGACTTTGCGGCGGTGAAGGAGAACGAGGTCAATCGAGATGACCTGCTCTTGCGAACGCTGAAAGAGAAATATCACTTGAAGCCAATTGGCACGCATTTGTTCAGAAATAAATGGGACGAAGGAACCGCAACGGTCATGGAGCAAATCGGATTTGAGGGCGCGGATATTGAGCTTCGGAGGAAAAAGGTTGAGCCTCTGCCATATAAAAGAAGGAACCCTGCCTCATTCCGATGATCGCGTCCTTTCATTTTTCCAGCCTTAGGCTATGAAGTTCAGTGTAAGATTTCACAATTGATAAGTAGAAATATATACGCCCTTACTTGCGTCCTCCAGTACTCCTAAACACCAGTTGTCTCCCCTTGTCCCCGAGGTATTGTTCTCTGGACTGCTTCAAAAGGGCAGCCTACTCTTGGGCGAATTGGGCAGGCTGCAATGTATTCGTAATCCACTGGATCTTAGAAGGCGGCCAGATTCGAGCGACAACTTTCCCGTTGACTAAACCCAGAGGCACTGGCCCAAAATGCCTGGAATCCCGCGACCAAGGAAGATTGTCACCGACGACAAAAATGTGGCCCTCAGGAACCTAGATAGATAGCCCAAACCGTATCAGATTTCGGAATATTGAAGCCTTTGTAATAGTCGCTGACCTGTATCATTTCTTGCTCTCCAACCACGCCGCTGAAAGGTTGGTCCTTGCAAACGAAATCCCCTGGCATGCCCAGCACCCGTTTGGCAGCATGGACTCCAAGAAATGATGGATGGTAGAACCGTACCACATCTCCGACTTGAATTTTTTTCCCATGTTTGTGGATTCTCGAGATCAGGAGGTAGTCGCCTCTGACACTTATAGTCGGATACATGGACGGTCCGTTGGAGAGCTGGATCGTGAACAAGTGCTCTGAAATCAGTTTGTAGGTGCAGAAAAGACCCAGGCTGTTGAGCGTGAGGCGGAACATCGTTCTGGGGGTGGCCCACCGGAGAGCTCTTCGAAAGAGCCGCTCCATCTTTTCCTTTTTATCTCTCCTCTTTCTGCGCTTGGAGCTTGTTGTATTGCATCTACACATTGGACGACGGTTTCGGAGCCGCCCTCATACATAATAGTAAACACGTGCTTAGTCATCGCAACTTCCTAATAACATAATCTCGGATTGTTTTTTTTTTCATCTTTCTTTTCTTCTCTGTATTAATTATTTAACCATGTTGAATGCCCGCACTCAGCCTTTCAACCATGACCGATACCCATTCCCACTACGACTCGGCGTCTGGTCTCTTTGACCGTCCTGGGGCGAAGGAAAAAACAGGAAGGGTCAAAGAAGCCAGACGCTGAGCAAGCCTGCGCTTTCGACAGCTCTCAGATGGCTAATGAAACTGTAACAGATGATCGTCCGTTCTCTACAATTCTTCACGACTATCCGTTCACTTCCACAGTTGATATTGAATTTCTGGTCTATCTGAATTCATAACCATATATGATGCATACTTTCTAGGTCCCGAAGTTTGTATGTAGCGGTCTCACAACCGGGCGAAAAATGGATAGCATATTTGGTGGTATCTTTCAGTTCAGGTTGCGCTCTCGAGATTCATGGATGTTACGCTTCTCCTTCCTCAAAAAGCTTGCTATTCCGACACGCAACCCCCCTTTTATTTCTTCCCTCTATTCTCTGTTCTCAGTTAGGCGCCTTACTCAGCTTCTATATTTGCTAGAGCTCGCCGTTTCCGAAATTCAACACCAGGACGTGCGAGTGTGGACAGAGAAGCAAGATCAATTCAATGTCTTGGCTATTAAATTGGTCGGACATGCCCCCGGCACAATCCCCAGCTTTTACCCCATTTAGTTATGGATGTGGGAAGTTGGTACGTTGCGAAGGGGAAAATTTCAGAAATACCTATAAGGTCATTCCGTACGTAATGAAAATTACACATTCCTTTCAGTCCCCTAATAGCCTCAATATAAAAAGGGTAATAGGAGTGCTAGAGCATTGTCGGAAGCCATTTTTGTAGATATGCGCCCCATACCTTCTGAATTTAAGAAGCTTCCACCACTCAACCCATACCGCTCATTTCGTTCCACACCTTCATCATGGCATCGGCATCCACATAATATTGGTTCATTAGCCCAGCCTAGTCTATCTACTAACCAAGAGGCCCTGATAATCGATGGACTGTCTAAGATATTAACCCAGGTGGATGGTCGGAGTTTCTATGTCCTTCCTTAACTCTGCCAAGTCCTCCACCAAAATCGACATGGAACCTCTCTCTACAAGTACCCTTCTCAATCCTCCTTTCTAGACTGTCAGTGGTTTCATCGAAAGTGAGATTGCCCACAGCTGTAGAGGACCCGGAGGGAGTGCATCTCCTTTGCCAATCTGCCAGAAACGATAGGTCTTGCCATAGTATTGTATTATTTCCTTCATTTCTGAAGTCCCGCCGCAGTCCAGGGTTGATTTCGGGTGCCTGGATCGTGATATTGATCCTAATTAGATTTTAGCTTTCCCGAGACCTCCCTTCCCCAAGGTTGACAATAAATCAGAGCCAAGTCCAACTGGCGCCCTCGCAGTGACAGGTTCAGAAATCCGCGGATGAACATGTATTCGACCCCAATGTGAGTAGGTAGCATATATAGTTGCTACATATTAGTCGGTCGAGCCATTCTTCTTCCTAATCTTACTGGTATATCCGTCTTAGTAGGTAGTAGAGGCTGCTGCTTGGGAGTAATAAGTCACACCAATTTGAATTCTCCAATAACGCATTGCGAAGACGGTATTGGCCGAGTGGAAGCCCTTCTCTGCCCATTGACCATTGGAGAAACTGAAATATTTTGGATCATTCAATTGGCAGCTGAAGGCCTTATTGGTGATAAGAAGATTAAAATGATATGTAATAGAAGGGGATGGAAGCTACCAAAAGGGAAAGAAAGGCCAGTGAATCCGTAGGTTAGACCCGTATAATGTAGACCAGATAGTAGGACCTTAAATACTAGAGCGTAATGCGACGAGATTCCAAGGTCTTTTCAACTTAAACGATGCAAGGATGCTGAAAGGTGCGGAATGCATATAAACATTCACAGCCTGGGGGATCTGCGGGGGAAGGTGTAGGATAGATGATAGTACGTCCTCTATGGGTAGACCTCTAGGGAGTTGGCCATGACAATTGAAGACTGGGCACTTGAGGCAGAATCTAAATTTGGGCTTGCTTTAGGAGCGCGTAGATATACTTGACTTGGATGTCTTAAGATTTACCTCTCAAGGAATACGGTTAACGATATGTTAACACCCAAGAGTACTATAAATTTGAAAGCCTCGAGGGCATGTGAAATGAATTTGAAGCCAACAGTTCATAAAGGATAAGATATGTTTTCAGTATATATTATGTATCTTGCTTCCTTGGCTGCGATATTCACAAAATACTGGCTATCCGGGATTGATTAGCCTTCCCAGCAAAGGAAGGACGAGAGTCGAGTAAGTGAGTGAAATGTTACATGGCATTCTTCATCTCTCTCAGAGCAGCCATGACATCCACCGGATTAGTTCGATCAGTTACTTTCTGGATCGCTGGATCCTAAAGAAGCGCGTTAATATGTACCGTACGGCTTTAACATCAAAACAGGCATGATATCATATCGAACTTACGGTAACTCTCATGAAAACATTGTGAAGCTACACATGACAAGATCACCTTAGTCAGCATCAAAAGGAAAGGTAAAGGGTGGTAGAGAGATCATCATTGACGGCTATTGATTTTCGGTTTTATCTTCTCTGCGTCACTCACCTTTTCGTCCCCGATAGTGAAAACGCCTTGAGTGTTCTGATTTTGTTCTGCAAGGGCTTGAAGCTTTTGGATGGGTTCTGATTGCGATATAGTGAGAAGGAACTTGACGTTCTGTCTGGTATATTCGTGGCCGGTCTAATGGGTATCAGCCTTCGGTAATCGAATGTTTGTGGGAAAAGAGAGAGAGAGTCATTTCCTTCTATAGGAGGAGAATGCTTACATAGACTTTTGTATCGTCTGGTAGAGATGCAAGCGTTTCGTTCAGGGCTTTATGCATCTGCTCTGCATTTCCCTCGAAAAATCTCCCGCATCCTAGTATCCTTAGCAATCGGCCAGCTCGTGATATTGACCTTCTTGTAGGGAAGGGGTTTGAATGTAAGAACCTCCAATAAATAGGGTGTCGCCCGTAAAGACGGCTCGCTGATCTCCGTCTTCAAAGAAATAGCAGATGCTGTCCTGGGTGTGGCACGGAGTATGAAGCGCCCTCACCGAGATACGCTCGCCAAGCTGAAAGACTTCGCCATGTGCGGGCGTTTTGGTGCGACTTTTACAGTTTTCCCCTCCGATAACGGCTAGGTTACCGAATTCTTTGAGCTGACCTACTTAGCAAATTGTCCATGAAGAGGGTGAAATACACATACGATTTCATCATTGCCACCAGCGTGATCCCAGTGGCTTTTTAATATGACAGAAGTCAAAAAAAAGCATACATATAATAGACATTGATAGACATTGATACAGCAGTACATACTGGTGGGTGTTGATAATCGCTGTTAACTTGATATCTCTGGCATCAATTCGAGGTTTTAATATCGGGACGACTCTAATGGCGACCACGTTAGTTACTCCCGTAGCCCTATTAAAGTAAATAGAAGTAGCTTATGCTAGAAACGTACTCTGGCGGATTTGCCGGATCAATGACCACCGAAAGTTTTGATGGCTCGTCAGTTATAAGGTAGGCATAATTGTTGCTTTTCCCTGTCCCTGGAATTTTGGTTTGATAAGTAAATCGTACATCATCGATATTCGTTTAAAGATATAGACTGTGTTAGTGAAGGGCAAACGAGGTAGTCTTACACATCGGAATCGACTGGATATGCATATTTCGTATGGGTGGACGTCGATAGAGGCTCGTTAGTGGCCGAAAGATTCTCAAAGAACACATGAGGTAGGTTGTGGAAAGCTAGAATCGAAGACGGATTCTCGAGAGCTCCACATGTATACACGGAACTTGATGAATAAGTCGAGATCATGCCAGGCGAGTAACGAGTCAAAAACGCCATGTTTTTACCTTCTAAAATCCCTCACATCCCCCAATTTACTACAAACTCTCCAGTGAATTTATAGAATAAACTGCACTGACTTCAGATATGTGAGTAGTTTATGTCCTTTGCAAAGCTAGAGTGATTATTGGCTGAAGGCGGTGGTGGCTAGGAACTCGGGACCTATGATAGAATAACTTATTAAAGAGTGTCATCCATTATTATCTTCAATGCAGTAACTACTTGATGATTATTAATACTTTTTCGCTCCTGCATCTAAAAAGAGATTTCAAAACCATAGGGATTGAAAATTTGGATAGCCAGCCCATTTTTTAATAAAAATGTTCTGTCCATAGGGAAATATTATTATTAAGTGCGTTGTCGCAGAATGCGTGACCCTTTTATGACTTTTATCAAGGGACTCTCACCCTACAGCGCCTCTGAAAGTGACGTTGTATCACTTATGGCTGGGTGATACCTACATATGATTTAGTGTGCGGTTAGTGTCGACAGTTGGGGCGCGGCTCCGAAAGCCTACAACCTACCTCTATTAGGTAGCATATCCCTTTGTGCTGCCTGAGCCTTCATCGTATCCCTGGACTGCGGCGTGTTTGGATAGATAGAAAGCATTCATCAAGTCGTACTGTTCATTAGGTCCAACTTTTCACTCACTATTTATTCCTCAAGGCATTCCCCAGCTCTTCGCACACTCCACTTTAGATCACTTTTGTTCCCGTCTCGTCTTATGAACGCCCTTGTTCTGTTCACGCCTCACTCCCACTTCTCATTCCATCTGCCTCTAATGGATCACGAGGACTCGGAGCCATTATCCCCGGAAATTGAGAAGGAGATAGGTCTGTTACTTCGGTCCGCTACATCCCCTAAAACCGCTTCCCAAAGTACCCGCAGAGAAGCTTCCCTTACCAGAGTGGAATGACGAGAAGGATGTAATAACTCGGTTTATGCAGCGCAGACGGCTCTGAAGAATGTGTCGCAATCCAGAAGGCTTTGAAAAATTTCGAAGACAACAATGCAACCACCCACACATATTACAATGCCCTGAAAAACTTTCTACAAACCACATGGGCAAGACGGCTCGAGCTGGTTAATTAAAAGACTATCACTACTCTTATTTGTCTGCGTCTATTGTTCATAATGACTTTCTGCAGCCTTTATTCTGGATGAGAACACCGCATAAGGCTGCGAGAAGTAATGACGGCCATGATGTGGCTCTTTTTACCGGTTTGGCTACTGCAGAGACCATGGATTCTACAATCTCTCATCTCAATAACTTGAGTATTAGCGAGTTCTAGTGGGGATATTGACCCGGATGAACCAATGGCGGTTCAGGGAGGGATGAAGGATTGGGAACTGCTCAGGAAGAGTGGCTTTGATTCAATTTGGGTAGAAGGAAATTACTGTGGTGAGATACCAGAAGAAATTGGCAATTATTTGTGCTCGGGTGGGAAAAGGGAGTATTTTTGTGACACAAAGGAACCATACTAGGTGTTTAAATACTAGCACACAGTCCAACCCAGATGATCGGTTCAAACAAAAGTATACTTTCGCTCTTTGGATACAATGACATGGTCAAATCCATTGAAGATCCGGCGTATACTCTCAAAGATAAAGCGGTAACCGTACCACTAGGAGCACACTCAGAAATGTACTTGATCTAATGCTTCTTAGATGAGGATAAAATCTCGGACTTCGTCTTCGAACGTACCTGCAATTGAAATACCATCCCAAATATCCGATCACCCTGTTCAGCACCCAATCTCCGAATCATATCCACTTAGTTGTCCTCAAAAATTTGGCCTAGGATTATATGCTGCAGATAACTTTCGCATGGCGGCCAACCACGCCCATCCTTTATGGTTTTCAAGGATCCAGATCTCCGAGAGCTTTCAGTGCGGCAACCAAATGAAGCCTATTGGCCGTGACTGCTTTATGGCTCAACATCCAATTGGGTATTCTACAGATGCCCGATCAACACAAAGGATACAGATATTATCCAAGGGCCAATCCTAGTAGATCAATAGGGAGATCATAATCAGATTACCTGTATCAGTTATAATAGTTGCAGATGCCTTGCGGCGTCATTAGTTAGAATCATCTATTTCACCACATACCTGCCAGTACTTATTACCCAGACATGTCAGGTAGTATAGGTACTGATGTAGTACAGATTGTTTGTACTGGGTGGTGCTTCAGTATACTACTCAATACTCCGCATATTAGCGCCTACGAGTACCAGAACTACCATTCCAATTGGCTACCCATCAAGTCTTCTTTAATAATTACTGAATATAATGTGATTGTCGCTTTATTATCGATTCTGTATAATTGTGTGCCAATATACTGTGACGACCCCTAGGGGTACCCGGAGACGGGGTGGTCTGTTCTCCCAGATTGGTTCTAGTTCATGGATAAACCTACTCCGACCCCTAAATCCTGTATATAGTCTGGCTGGATCCTGATCCTTATGGAAGGACCAGCGATCAATTCTGTCATCTGTGTGTGTCTATCTATCACCTTTGTTCTATGAATCCATCTTTTATGGTGATCCTCCACCTTAGTCACGCTGTCCAGTACCCTGTTCGTTACATATACATGGGAAGCTTCCGCTTTTTAAACAACCTCTTTTAGATCCAGATCAACATGTAGGGGGACTAGAGGCCCTGGAGGAGGCGGAAGGAGAGGAAGTATAGACAGGGAAGGTAGCCTGCCACAGAGGTAGAAGACGTTCACACCAAGATGCAATATACCAAGGAGAATGTTTATGGCCCAAAAGCCCTGCACAGTCAAGGGGGACTGGGGCAAGGAGAAGGCAAGTTGAAAGGCTATAAGAAGATTGAAACTGAGCTCTAGGCGGGTGTCTGTCATACCCGAAAGGCTGGATGCAAACAATAAACTTGATTAAATAATAATAATAATAATCAACATGTAAGATGTTGAATACAATGTTGGATTATTGAACAATTCTAGAAAGTTATTAGGATATAAATATCTCCTTCTGACCTTCAGATAGAAAATCAGACTTCGAATCGAAAGATATTTCCATCCTTTTCCTCTGATAGACTCTTATTGTTAAATACCACTAGGCTATAAAAAGGTACACAGTTACTTCTTACAACCTAATAGTTCCTTGACATTCTGTAAAGAAAGTATAGTGAAACAGCATCCTCGGATATATCCACAGATCCACGGATCTTCATGGATATGGATATTACCATGAGAGAGCCCTACAACTCAGTAGTCTGAACGTGACCTGTAGTCTGTGAATTGTTGAAGTCACATCTAGTTTCTTGTGAAGCGGATTGAGTCTTGGCACGGAAGGTGCATATGACTGAGAAAAAAATTCCCTTACTCCGTTACGGCTCTAGTAAAGTGAAATCGATAAAGATTTAGTATCTTTTTAGATAGATCAATAACCTAAGTTAGAATAGGAACTGGACCAATGAAATCTTCAACGAAATGTGACAAGAAAAAGTCGCGTCTTGAATTTGTATCCTGTTGGCAAATCGTATCACGCTACTATCATGTGATCGTAAAAAAAAAAAATCCAGGAAGATTGACTTATTAACTATTAACAAGTGAATGAGAATCCTAGAAACAGCAAAGGGCCGATAATAATATAATCTGACAGTGGGGTTCCAAACTTAAATTTGTGGCCATATACCTAATTCTTTCTCCACTTCTTCGCCTCCCTTGGCTCCTTCTCCGTTAGACTATGTCAACTTCGTTCTCCGGCATTATTGTCCCCGTTAGCTCGGTGTTGGTTTCTATTCTACGACCTTGTTCTCTGTAGCATGATCTAGGTAGGCAGAGCCCAAGATATTCTACTGAATATTGAGATATATTCTAAAGCTGTAAGAAATGGCTTTCTGTCTGTGGTATTCTAGCTAGCACGGCTCAGTATCCGTTAACGTTAGCTACTACTTACTGCTCACCGATAGTAGTAGGTACTACTATATAGCATACATCTGGTATCGCTCTCCTCCCAGTGATCCGTCTATTAGGTATGGGTATATTCTGCATGACGAATCATCTTGCCACGGTAATAACGATAAAACGGTTATATTGTGCTTAATTCCCGGGGTACATATCGTCTTAAATATGTATGTAGGTATATTAGTAGTGTGACGATGTAATAGGCATATTGTCCGAGCTGAGACATAGTAAAGAGGTTTTAGATGATGTTGTACAGCAAATCGATGCAAGAAGAACTTTTAGAATAGTTTTTTTTCCCCAACAATCTAACTTGGCTGCAGGACAGAAGAGCTAATAAAATAGCCCCGGTGCGCCTGTATATTTTATCCGGGCCACTCGTGACGATGCTTGCTAAAGTAACCGTGATACACATAGGTAGAAATTAGAATACACCGTCGTCTAGTCGAGGGAAGGTACGGAATAGTGGATATTAGACAGGATTTCTTTATAATCATAATATTATATACAATATACATGTGGGTACTGTCTGATTTAACCTATTAGTCATTACCTACTTATGATACTGTTTTATATATACTTGTGATGAGACTCCCAGCCGGAGTGTTACGGACCCAATGACGGCGCCCGATCAGATACAGTACTAGTACATAATTTCATCCTACATCACTAAGGAATTGTGCTGAATGGCGCTATATTCTTCTAAAGCAATGGAGCGGGCAGTCCAACTGACACTAGCGCATTCCTTTGTCTGAGGACCGGGAATTCAGGATAGCTAGTTATATTTAACGGGCTTTTGAATCGTGGGGAGGTCTGGTTAGAAATCTCCTGCCTATTCCGGTCAGTGCAGTTCTTCTTTGCCCCGGTCGTGCTTATGATTCGTACATATGTATCATAGTAGTAGCCTTTCTATTATTACTATGACTCCAGTTATTCTGAGGGTTAATATAACAGTTACCTAATAATTATTGGCCGGTTTTCTTGGTCATCAAAAGTAATAATAAGCCTTTTTTTTTTTTTTTCCTTTTTATTATGATAGTTCTATCCTTCAGCCTAATGCGACGAGTGTCTAGAGAATGCGCATCATACCTGCTCCTATAGCTACTCGTAGCGCAAAGATCATGTCCTTACTATAGCATTATGACATAAAGGCACATATGTATTTATTATACATGGGCATATCTCCTCGATGATATTTTACGGGCTAAAATTCCGGTGAGAGAGATGAAATATATGCTGCTTTCTTAGTTTTATGATCGAATGAACTTTACGGCCGGTTCATATACGAAGGCTCCTACGTATACAACGCTCAGCTGGTGTTGAGCTGTCTGAACTTGAATACATCTAATTGTACATAAGTACTAAGCGCTAGCCTCTGGATCTATATCTCACATATTCCAGATCTAGCTTTTAGCCAGTTTCTCTCAGGGATATTTAAGACAAGGCCAGAAACGATGTATACCTGCTTTGATGGCACCCAGCTTCTATAGTTGTCATCGTCCTCCATTGATTACGGTGCCAGATCCTCCGCGGCCATACCAGAAACCACACGAACGAGAACACTAGGTGAACTACCTCACGAGGCCGCCGCTATTATGAAGGTTGACTGCTGGTTTTTTCGTCCACGCTAGAATCCTCTTCGTAAATCTATATGGTAGCTCGTTTTGTTGGCTCACCGCTATTTTCGCCCGAGTTGTTAAGTAATGCGCTGGCCAGCAAACTTAGATCCTCTTCAACATATATATATTTTGTACGACCCTGTTGCACTTCCAAAAGCCACCGAGAGTCCCACTCATAAGTGCATACCTAATTCCCTGTAGGGTTGACCGCGTAGCTTGGATTATTTGAAGGAATATGTTGTGATAGCGCCCTTTTGCATGGAAAGCTTCTCGCTGTTGAAGGGGAACCGAGTTCGTGGGACCAGGCCACAGGGGCGGTCGTCCATGAACATGTCGAGCAACTCTGGTCTTGGCCTGTTCATCTGGGGGTGAATCCAGTCGGGCGTTCTTAGATTCCTGCTTTACCATCATATGAATGCAAGATTATTTATATGTTTCAAGTTGCTGTCCCTCCTTGGCATTGTCTGGCTGCGGAAGAGGATACGTGGAAACCATAACACTCTTCAAGTATGATATTTATCAAGTGATGTTACATCGGACTCACGGAAGGATTGGTGAATGGAGATTTGGCCCTCAAGTACTCTGTTATGTTCTGCGAAAGTTGCAGTTCATTTTAGGCCCTAGGATAGATAAAATCCGAATTACCTAATCGAGGAAGGCGAATCAAGTTCAGCTAGAATCATTTTCTGCAAGGCGCTCGCTGCAACGGTTTGTTTGCAAGGCTTATTAACCTTACCAAGGTTGATTCTGGTATAGATGCCTAGTATGCAATCATAGATCCCGAAAAGCCGAGGTTCATCGACATCGAAAATATCCGGCTCGACCGTTTCCGGAAATCCGTGCTTCTCAAAATACCACAGATATGTATGAGATAAAACCCTTCGAGCATCCTTGGTCCGAGAGGGCTTGGGTGATACAAGAGGTATAATGACGCTAGTATGAGCCGTCCACCCGTCATATGGTAGGACACAGACTAATTCTTGAAGCTCGGCCGATGGGATCAACGTCTGCCTTAGCATGCCTGTATTAAAGAATCTTCCCGGCCGAACAGAAAATATCAGCGTGAAGGCCACCCACTAGCGCTCCGACACTGAATTCGCGGATTTACTTCGGAGAAAGGCCAAATTGCCTTCACTAAGGCCGTTTTGTTTCAGAGTCACACCTTCAAGCGCACGGATATCAGGGATAAGATGCTTGCCATTCAAGGCCCTTGCGCCATTGACCAGGATGTGTTTGTACTCCCGGGGCCTCTAAGTCAGGTCTACTTCGATACCATCGTGGATCTCCTTGTCCAGGAAGACCCTCTCAAATTTCTAGCCCTTTTTGCCGGCAGAGGCTTTTACGAATCAAATGAAAGTTTCTAGAACGTTTCATCATGCGTCTGAAGGGGAGTGCCCTCGCGGGCTTTACATCTCAAGTCTTGAACTTCAAGATCCTAGCGACTACCGCGCGGCTGGCAGTATGTTTAAGTGCGAAATTTTTGTCTCGTCGAAGACCTCGGAGAGTTATACCAAGGCACGACTTTTTAATAAGATCAGAGCCCCTAGTCCCAATATTCAATGTTTACGGAGAAAATCCCGCCAAGTGTCTCTGAATTGTGAAACATTTCCGTCACCCACTTGCAATCTTACCAGTTGGCAAACTCTTCGAAGACCAAAGACCCTAGCCCTTACTTTCATATAGGGTCACCCTAGTCAATACACGAAGGTTACTGGCGAATCCCGATAGACAATTATAGATCGATTCCTCAAAGTTCGGGTAAGTTTTCTCGAGGCTCCCTGAACTTAAAAATGTGCAGATTACAATCATTGGTAGTAGCCTGCCAGTGGGTATGGCAGTAGTTGCGATACGGGCTGAGCTGGTACGGAGAAGCCTATAACGGAAGTATTATTGAGCAGGTTTATGGCCCAGGCCCAGGCAAATTGTGCGCCCGGTTGAAAATCTCGCGTTGTTAGTAGACGTTCATCGGGTCTCGGGGAGACGATTGGCTATATGTCATCCTAGGCACCAAAATACATTCGTGTGATCTCTCACCCACACGCAGCAACAAGACGCCATATCCCTCCCATCTTTATGGGCGTTATGAAATTGGAAGAGTTGGCGTGCATGGGACCGTGATCACACATAGGCTTGAAGCGGAGTCGTCAGGGATGTGCTAGATAACACTGGGTGTTGTTAATATCATACATATGACATTGATATGCTGCTTGCATGACTATCTAGGCACCAAGAGGCCGAATTATGCGCGTCCCCATCCGTACATTTTGAGTTCCTCGAAATTGCTCTTTTGCGAATTCCCGTCCACTTCATCATTTATTCTTGTTTGATGCTCCTTTGTCAAATGATTGTTTTCCATTAGGTCATTATTATCTTGAATAGACAGCAAAAGATCCCGGAGTCGTATCGTCCAGTTGTTTGGGCTTTCATGGCAAGCAGCGAGAAGATATGAGAAGGATAATTGCCCCCTGCTGGACTCCCAATTTTCCGAAATTGCAATATGATCCAACCACAGGTATACCCTTTCATGATATAGATCATCCCTTGAGTCCGCGCTGGTTGGTAAAATTAACTCATTAACCATTTCTTCCATAAGGATGGTTAAGAATGTGATATCATCTTCCGATATCCGAACTAAAACAGGGTCCCACGTAGCAAATATGTCTTTAAGAGACACCCCTGCTCTAGAGTATCGCCTTAGTGAAATATCTAGTGACCTATGGTGAAATGTCTGGCGCACCTTTCTCCGACGGGAAATAAAATATATTCCTGAAGTAACAGTGTAGAAAGAAGATAGATCCCGTTACGATGATGTTTGCAGGTGGACATCAAATGTCCGACTGAGAGAGCATGCTGCGTTATACTCTTCTTTTGGGAAGTCCTTACGGTCTCGTCCCGCATCATTTGGTCTAGGATGCGCCGAATATCATCTTTGATAGACCCTATGTCGTCATGGAAGTAAGACACAGCGACATCCGCAGCTGAAGCGTTAGGGAGTTCTAGTTTTGTCCAATAATAATCCCAAAGCCATGCCAGTGAACGTTGTGTTGCACTCCGTAAAACAGCAAGAGAAGGGAGATCTCTATGGGTTGCCTCATGTCGTAATTCCACAAGCGATGCGGGTAGCCCGAGGGAAGCCGCCTTTTGAAACATAGTCTGTTTTTGTGCATGAAGCTTTGAGTCAACAAAGCCAGTTACGAATCTATAATCGTTAATTAGGACATCTTCTCGGTCCACTCAGAAGAAAGGATGGAGAAACAGGTGAAGAGAATATTTTTGCTACCGGCAAAACGCAACGGAATACGCTGCCCTAATCGAGAAGATGGAGTTCTTGGTGGCATCATCGTGCAATATAGCATCGGTTAATAATGCAGTCGCCTCCACGGGATGGGGCAGATCCCCTCGAATCTTCCAGGCTTCAACCTTTTCCTCGCGGGGTATTCAAATCAACAATGAATCTCACTCAGAGTTAAGAAAAAACAGCTGTCATTGGGGTGTCACATACCGTTCGACATGCCTTGGCGCGTAGATCAGGCTCCAGCTGCCCAGGATAAAATTGGCTACGGGCAACTGCAAGCTCCGAGGAATCCTTCCATGGGGTGAAGATTATTTGTGGCATTCTTTTTTACACAGAGGTTCTTCCACTTTGAGTGAGACGTAACAATAATGATAGTTTGGCAGTGGAACTTCCTCTGTAAATCAGCTACCTATCAGATTACTACGGAGAACATTTATTACATATTAGGTACCTAAAGGCTAACGGTGACTAGTACGATAGTAGAATATGTACGTACCTACATACATTATTATTATTTATTAATTATCACAAAGTTGTGCGTGCTACGTTTTATGCTCCACATCAGACCGGAGAACAGTGAGGCAACCTCTCGGCTATTCTATCTACGGTTAGATTCTTAGAAAACTAGTACGGTACTATGTATATACGATAATGTAGGAGTAATAAGAGGATATGACTGTGATACGATGATAGTAAATACAATAATAGTTAGTATGACCTACCTAGCTTTTTTTAAATATAAGGTATACAGTAGTAACTTAGGTAGGTAGTATTACATATTCATAAAGAACCGACATATCGTATCATATTATCTAATCATACATGACCGGACGTCTCCTGTGGCATAGCATCTCGATCTATGATAGTCTAATTCTTGTATCAGAAAATGAAAAGACCTGAACAGTTGATAGGTGTGTTCATCCCCAATCTTGCAGCCCACAGGGTATCTCGAATCACATTCATCTATGCCCGGTCACACCCAGAACACCCAAACAATGCATTTGTAAAAGTCAAAACCGATATAACACAGATTATAACCACCCATAACCGTAATCATCAGATGAAGAATTCGAACTTCTTGGGATCGATTGTCGCTCCAGTAATGTAGTTTCGCAGTCTTTCCCCTCGAAAAGGAAGGATCGATCCGCCATATTAGACAAATTATCGAGTCGTCGGCCATGAGCCTCTGTTGGTGATACCGATGGTGAATCTTGATCGTCCGTGTCTGACGCAAGGCTATCCTCCTCATCCTCGTCTCCGGGTTCCTGAGAGTCGTCTTCCCCATCTGCTTCCTCCTCGTCTCCATCACTATTTGGTGCTGGTGTGAATGTTTCCTCCAGTTTGAGACCCTTCCCACCAGCCTCTTCATAGCCGCCGAACTCGCCAAGGAGTGTGTTTTCCACCGAGAGCGAGTCAGGCTCGTCATAGAGGCCCATCCCAATGAGTTCTTCACTTTGATCCATAGACTTTCCGATGTTTTTAGATTGGCTTTCTAAGTTGCCATTATGCTGTTCAATAGAAAGAACATCAGGCGTTGATGGAGCAGAATATTCATCTATTGATCGTATGCTCTCTTCCCCGAGACTTGGCATCTGACTTGCGTGTAGCAGAGATTCCATTGGTGATATATCTGGAGTCCACTGCTGAGAAAGTTGCTGTTGCAAATAAAGAGTTGACCAGACCGATGAATCATTCGGTGTTGCGTTTGTGCTTGTGGTCCAGAACGGATTTGACATGGCTGAGGCACCGTAGGGGTCAAGGACAGGAGACACATTGTCGAAAGAAGAAGGTTCCCCAGTCATACAATATGACAACGGGGTCACGAGCCCGTAAACGGAAGCGGTGTTGTGCACCCTGCGTAGAGGAGACTTTTTCGGACTGTTCACTTGAGTTGAATGATGCGTCTTATAGGCATTCGAGTATCCCATAGACCCTGAGTAAGAGTGCCAACTCACGGGTCGAGACTTCTGCTGGAGGGAAGCAGCTAGTAAGGCGGCATCAACTGGGTATTGATGCGGTCTAGATGATCCTGAATGATGGAGTAGTGGACTATGGGCTAATGCTATCCTCCATTTTGCAAGCGAGCGAGGGCTACCACCAAGGCTGGAAGGCTTCGTCACCCGACAGGGACTTGTCCTGCTGGAGAAACATGGCGGCGCATCGATTCCCACTGAAGGCGCTGTTGTGTAGTCCGCGTATTGATCACGATTCCAGTTCAAGCTTGGTTGCTGCTCCCAAAGCACTTCCATTCCAAGACTGTTAATAGCTCCTAAGACGATCAAGTCAGCAAACAGGCAAGCCATTTGATCGACTCTAGGCTTACCGGTTCCTTTCGTAAGGTATCAACCAATAACTAATTGCGGTGTCGTGGTGGATCAAGTATCTCAAGACGGACGGTCACCAGCGATATCCGGTATGGCAGATCGATCTTCATATACAGAGGAAACGGATGGGACCGGGCAGTCTGTTATGAAGGTTTACAGGGCATGGTCAAGCTACATAAGAGGAATTTTATCGAGGAAGGTTAGATATATGCTCCGGCATTATCCGTACTTCCCATTCACTGCCATGGTTAGATGACACGAAGGTGACACCAGGTTGTCACAAGTCTTGTAAGGAGTGTCTCGTCGAAAGTGGGAATAGACCCTCGTTTCGGGACCAAGGTGCGCGCCAGGGATCAGATTTCCACAGCTTGCCGACCATTTCCATGTTCCACCCTCTTTTGTATGATGCACAGCTTAATTAATGGAGGGTGGAGGCACTCTGGAGGTTGACATATTTTGGACGCCAACGGGGCGGGCTAACCGGGCCGAAGAAGGCTGTGATAGGCACGTATAGTACAATTAGTAGTCCTGTACCTACTTAGTTCTACTACGGCATGGCAGGACTAAATTTGGCCAGGCGCCGGAAGGTGGAAGGAGATCTGGCCTCGAAATCAGGTAAGATGGCCATGATTGGATCCATAGTTTGCGAGGAAGGGCCCAGGAAACATTATTAGACGCTGGCGAGTGAGCCACTAACAGAGCTCGGCGTCACTGCAGCGAGTCTGTGCTGGGATACCGATCAGGAGCAGGAGAACAGGGAGTAGGATAAGGCCATGATAGGACAGGTCAGGATGGGACAGGATAGATGGAGAGGAAGTATGTCGAAGATCAGGATCAGGGTTAAGGAACTATCTATTATCATGTCCACCGTAGTGAGGATGGACATCGACTCCAGCCGAAGCTGAGGTCCATTCCTCCACTTGCCTCCCCTGCAAGGTCAGAGAAGGCGACCTCCTCATTCATCCATAACCAACACGTCACAGACAGTTTAGTTCGTTATGCAAGGATGAAAGACGCGGGTGGTAGCAGGGATTACCAGGCGGATCCCACAGGATGCGTTGAAGACCGTGCTTCGCTCGCGCTTAGCACATTTCACAACTAACTAATAATAATAAGCTAACCATGATATATATTACTATTCCAATAATCATCATTCTTGGCCCATGAATCGGTCTTGGTGACTTCGAAACCGCCTCGTCCACTCTTGTCCTTGCCACGGCGCCACTGCTTAGTTTGGTCAAACAAGGGTCCATGTGAGGCTTGAGCGGCTCTAATTGATAATGTCACTTAGTAGGGATGGAACGCCGAAGGAAAGGTACGTAACCGGTTCAGATTATTACTCCCATTGTTATTAGTGTTTTATTACATCTTATTGACTTGGTTTCAGTGACCCGACTTTCATTGTCTTTCTTTCTTCGTATCCGAAACCCGCTTGGGTGGCCCCCATCCTACTACTCGGCCTGTTCCTCCGTGCCACAATCGTCAGAACCACGCTGAGAACGGACCAAGTCGGGGCAAGCTCCATTCTGAATCAAAGTTTTGCTTAGCATCTTTTCCTGCGGCTGCTCTGCCGCTCAGTATCAAACCCGTCAACTTGAGTTCCCATTATTGCTACAAATTACTGCCTGCTGTAAACCCGGGAACGGAAGATCCGGCAAAAATAAAATAAAATCAAATAAAAAGACTAGCAAGCAAATACGAAGGGTAAGAAAAAAAAAAAATTTTAAATAAAAAAATCTCTGATCTTCTGAACATGTGGGTGGGTAGGATAATTCAGTTGAACAACCTCCAGAAAAACCAGAAATGGGAAAAAAAACAACGAATCAAAAGTCAACATTAAATGCATTATGTTTTCTACTTCTCGTAATTTAGCGGAAAAGACCAAAAGTGGTCTCGTATGAAATTAGACTGGCTCGAAACCGAGTAGTCTCTTACTAGTCCTGTATTTGACTTGGTGACCGGAGTACAAATACAAATGATGTGAACACGCCAGACAAAATTTGGTGCACCCGATAATCTTTATTGAAATCGGATGGAGCCTTGGATGCATAACCAGCCATGCTAATAATCAGATATGTCAAAAATGCGTTGGGCTTCCCTGAAAAAAAAAAAAAAAGAAAAAGAACTCCGAAAACGAGGTCAGACTTTAGTACACTGTCGTGAATGTATGTATGCACATGTATGTATGTATAATAGATATACATAGTACGGATAACCGACACATTGGACAACGTTCCTCGGTCCCTGCCCAATCATTAAGTTCGGACATTATACATTATGCCACTTGAGGCGACATCGATATGTGGACACACAAGGGCTAAAATACTTCCAGAAGGTCAGGGGTTCGGCGAACCCTTAGCCTACTAGGAGAGCTCTAGAGCGTTGCACACCCGCCTTTGGAGTCTGGGCACCTAGTGGCAGAAGCAGCTTATTATTATGCTTAGCCGTCAGCATTAATATGTCTGACCGTGATTTATTATTAACTCTATCACTATCCTGGCCTAGCTCAAGGAATTACAGGTATTACTCTATCGCAAGGTAGGATACGATAGACCATCCTATTCCGTGCGATAATCGAGCTCGATATATATATATATCAATCTCGTCTATTAAGCTATCGCGTACAATACTACTACGGAGTACCCCGTTTTTCCTTATGTATGAAGTGCTTCATGTTAGGAATAGGATTGTTGTGGTTGTCGTATCCACATGTTGAGTCGTCCACTATAGGCTAGTTGACATTTAGCGGCCGGTCCTCCTCGGTATTATTATACCTTTTGCCTTGTAGCACTGCGGATGGATATGCCAGTAATAAGTGTTACGAGGATATACAAGCTAAAATAAAATAAATACAAACAACCTTCGAACAGGCAACGGAGCTCGAAAGCGACCGGGCTCATTTGAGGGTCTGAGCTTAGCCAATAGAGGCGGGCTCCCATCGAGTGTCAAACGCTACTATCTATTGCTTTAGATAGTGCAGATGGGGTGATGGTCTGCTTTTTAGCCACTCTAGCCTTATTATTATTGTTTGAGTCTTTGCAGGCTACTGGTACCGCCGCTTCTCAGAAGGAACTCCACACTACAACGGCAGTAAGAGTAATAAATAATAAATGATGGTGCTACGGTCAAACAAAAGGACCCGTTCAACAAGTACTAATGTCCTCTTTGCCAGTCTCGGCACATTTGATCCCTTGAGATTGACTCTACCCCTTTACCCAAATTATACCAGCCTCCAGGCAGGGAAGATTCTCCTAAAAAGTTATGATACTACATACAAATGGCGATCTCGCTGCCGCGGGTCATGAGCCACATTTTAACTTTTGAGTGCAACTAGTAAGTTGAGCAGAGATTAACCAAGACCGTAGATGGGGAGCACGGTTGAGGAAACCAGCGTGCCCTTGCCTTTCTCGGTATATTGACAACTAAAAGTGCCTTAATAATCACGACATTCTTATTTAATTAAGGTGTATTGCTGCCATGACTCGACAATTGTTACGGTCTGCTCGACTTTTGCCTTGAGATCCTGATGACGGATCTTGTTATAGGTAAAGGTGGCCTTGGATGACGCGGCTCCAGAGCTAAAGGCCTGGACTTTTAGTTCCTCTCATGAGCCTCGATTCTCATGCGGAATGTCGGTATGGGGACATTTATGTTACTCGGAGTCGATAAAGGATTGAAAGAATGTCGAGTCAAGATGAAAAAGGCATGTGTATGCCTATCATGACGGAGGCATTTCACCCAAAATGTCAACAAGACATGTTCGACCCTTCCAAGTGTCTGGTTTTCTTCAGGAGCGCTGGAGGAGCACTGTAGAACTTGTATCATAGAAGCAATGTATGTAACATGAACCCCCACATCTCAGCCACGTAGGCCTAGGCGCTACCGAACAAAAATGTTATGATACGATGAGGATTCTAGGTGCCTGCTGTTTGTCTATGGTTGATATTGGAACTGCCGGTTTCGATGGTATATAGCATGGAATAATAATATACAACAACGGTGCTGATCTAGGGTGAACTTAGTAATGCATCGTCGTCAGTGATGAACCCATATCCGGTTTTTAAGTTTCAGAGTGACTGTGCCATGCAGGCATATTCATAAGAACGCAAGTAATGGATGTGTCAGAGAAGCTGAGGCAATTGAGGGACGAAGCCCAATGGGAACAAGAAAAAGGGAAAGAAAACATCACAAGCAGATGTACAGGCAGGCGGTTAGTTTAAATTGGGAAAAGGGCTACAAAGCAACATTGCTGTCTGTGAGCACCCGTTTCAGCTCTTCAAGCAAAACTGTTTTGACTAAAAATTTGGTGTGTATGCGCAATCCGGAGGATAAGTGCCTAGTATGAACGCCCCAGTCCCGACAAAGTATAGGGTAGGTAGTATGATACTAGCACACCACATTGGCCAACAACGCTCATGGAACAGGGTTGTGTCGATCGATTTATGATTTCACAAGCACAGACACTTTTCATTAGTCAAAGACCTTGTTGGGTAGCACATGCTAACTGCGGCCTGAGACTTTTGCTCAAACCAGTCACAAGGTGGGCAGCACTTGTGTGTCTACATAGATTAAGAGAAACAGATCACCAGCTTCCGAACATCAGAAATTTCAGCAGAGCTGCCGATATGTAGGGGAAGGGGAAGTAAAAGGAAAGAGGAATACAATGCATTGTTTCCTGGGCATACATGCATGACATGCTTAGAAGGGCGCTTTCCCGGTCTTATCCCCCAATTTCCATGGGTGAATCACAGAGATGATCACAAGTATACCATGTCAGGATGACTACGACCAAGTTTATCTACTCCAGACGTACGTCACTTGATATTTCTTCTTCGCTAGTCGTCATCATGTAGATAGATGTATATATATATATGGGCCCCCGTTCGTCCGTAATATATTTAAACTATTTTATTTATATACTACTAACGTATGCATGTACCGTACATGTATCTAAGATTCTAAAGTGAGCGTAACCGATAACTATTAATTTAAAAATCTGTACGAGATCCGAAAATAAATCCTTCGTGGTCAACCCCATTTCCTAAGAAAGTAAGTATACTAACGGATTTTATCCATCCATAGCTAATTCGAACTATTACTTTGAAATATGTCTGGGGCATACATAGTATTATATTTTGAGAGATTAGAGGTTCTTATAGGGCATCCATGGGAGCAAGCATCGATGCATGGCAACCAAGCGGCCGTAAGGTTCATAGGGGACAGAAGAATTATTAATAGTAATAGTATTTGCCTCCTGTTGAATTCGAGATCTATCTCGACCGAGTCGAGTGGCGCTGGTCATATATTGTAGTAATTATAATTATTGCCATGCGAGATCCTCCATGTACTAACTATGTACTTTGACTTAATTTGCTGCAGTCGGCATCATGGTTATCTCAGGGAGGGCGTCCCTCACACAAACAAGCGGGTAGAAAGAAAAACAGGGAGGGGAAAAAGAAAAAAATTCTCTTTTCCGAGACAACATCGCGTATCGATTATTATAATTCTAATCCGCTACTGCGTCAGCCCCAGCAAAGGACACCGTAGTCATAAGTTTAGTAATAGATCCATGACGCTGTGTCGCCTGGTGGAATGGTTCAAACCTCTTCTCACATCGGGGGGGGGGGGTTGCGCGAGTGTTAGTTCGGGTCAGCAAGGTCTCTCAACCGCCCCATGTGTGACCGACGGCGAGACGCCTTGAGGCGTCTAGCCATCCCAAGTTTACATAGTGAGAGGATTATTATTTATTATTTATTGGTATTTAGCGGTGATAAAGGATGAACGGCTGATGAGGGGGAGGAGTGGGTGAATCAGGATGGATGGGTGTCCTTGGTGCGAAGTTCTTCTGCTAAAGGATGGCGTTGTAACAGAACAGAAGTTAACTAAAGCCCCTAAAGTGCCCAGTTGACTTGAGAGCCTTGGCCCGTCCAGCACCTTAGAGGCTACCCTGATCAACTCTCATAACCAAGCTATCTTGCTGGTTCTGTTCCGTCCTGCACTTCTTTTTGGGTTTCCTCTTTCCTTTTTTTTTGCTCATCTTATTATTACTGTTAACCTTCCTAATGATTCCTTCGCACGGATAGCGGTTGGTCGCCCGAGCCGCCCAACCTCCGGACTTGGTTGCATGGGGCTGACAACGTCCATCGGTGGTAGATACATGTATCTGGATTTTACTCCGCGATATGCGTTTCTTCTTGACGAGCATAACTGAACTGTGCCTCATCATGGGTGCTGGGTCAATCGGCCTAGATAGTATATCTAGTGGCGTAGTCAGTTCCTTTGGGACGATAATATGCTACATAAATATACCCATACAGATTGCCAAGTATTATCCTAGGCCAAGTTCAAGTCTTTTAATCCCGCCCCGTGAGCAGCCGAGGAGTAATAAGTGTTTACATCGTTTCTAGCTGGAAGTTTCCGTAGAGCCAGCGCGCGGTGAAAGTCCTCAAATAAAGACCACTTGACCGGTTACAGTGCCATGTTTATTAAGCGATGTGACAACTTCAACCTCAATCCAAATGAAACTCGATTTGGAAGGTCTTCGGTGTGACTATTTATGATAACTACGGCCTAACAATCTTTAATGTCTCTTACTTCTGTCGTATCGTAGCCGAAGTAATCCGTCGTATGGAGGGCGTTCCACTTCCTATCGTGAATTATTGAGATATGTAGCGCCTGATGAAAAGAAAGAAAGAGTTAAGAAAGAAGAAAAGTAAATATCTCTTCACACCGATTATGGGGATGTCATGTCGCGTCAAAATTGGCATATCATTTTCCAAAACACCTCAGCATGGGAATCCCAGTGTGATACAGTCAGTACCCGCCCACCGATCGACCAGTTTCCTTACCTTGCATCAAACTGCGGCTATTGGCTGGCCTGAATCCGAGTCACATCGGACTCCTTCGCCTATTTCCACTGCAGACACCCAATATATAGTAGTTACGATATCTTGACATGATTGTACACGGTTCCAATCCCAAGCACACCTGCAGCAATTGATCAGCGGACATCTGGGATAACAGATCCACCATCTCTTCCCTGCATGACCGTCCAACCCTGAAGTGGAACCGCCTCAAGCCTTCGATTGGGGAATAACCGAATGAGCTACTCCCTAAAAGCGAAAAGGTGATGGATGATACGGGCCCGTCAACTATATGTTGTTGCCTCGTCGGTATGAAGTCAAGAAAGTGGACATAGATTGTGTCCCCGCAACCGGCGAATCGAGTGTCGAGTCATAGACTTCCAGCCATCTTCAGGCGGTTAACCCACCAGTATTCCGTATACGGTTGCATCATTTATACTTATACGATTTGTTATTTTATTTAATTACTATTATTCTTAGTGAGAGAAGCTCGTGAACTGAGGGTGGGCATGATCGTAATCATTGATAAGCAATCGCCATTCTTGCAGGAGTCAACTCTGGTGCCTTCGCTTGCAAGGGCGTGGAAAAGGCGGGAAGAGAAAACCGAAGTTGAAGAATTCTCCGATGGATGAGGAGCGCATACCTTTTCTATAATTCTGTAAGCCTTAGGTCCTATACATGCCTCCTCTTCCTTAACTTTTCTCGTCCGTGAAGGCTACCGCCAAGGGCGGGATGAAAAAAAGCACATTAATATGATACTGTATGCGTTGGCTCCAGATTCCGTTCTTTCAGCTGAGTTTTTTGGTCGCATGCACGAGGAACTTTCATCGACGGGATGTCTACATACCATACTACCACATAAGATGATTCGATATAACTTCTCAAAGGCTTAACTTAACTCCTTACTTTGAGTTTCTCATGATGACTTTAACGCGTGCCTTATTATCGACTGCGTCATGAATTATTCAGGGCTCATATCCCGTTCTACCTAAATACTCACGGAGCCCCTCCCCTCTGCCAATCAATGGCCAGAGCAAGCTCGCATATCAAAGCTGAAGATGTATCATATCATAGGATGCATAGGAACGCCGGCAGTTCCCTCTCTCCCTGATCTCCTCCTTTTCCCCCCCTTACTGACAAGATTTGTCGACATATTAATATGTGCGCGCTATCTCAAGTCACATCACATGAGTTGGCCTTGCTACATTTAACTTAATACTATACATGTCGAAGAAACTGAAGGCTGCAACATAGATGTACTCCATATTGCATCACTTACATACCATACCAGATACGACAAGTCTCATTTGCCATTGCCCATGTTGAAACTGTATATTCTAGGCTACCATTGATGTACTTACTACTATACTAGTAGTTTTCCTTCTCTTCCGCGTCACCCTGGTGATTACTCCGGCGTTAGCTTGTAATTGTAAGTGGCGGACAGGGTTAGTTATCTCAATCTTTTTTAAGTCGAGGACGGATAACTGTCCTTTGGTTCTTCATTTCTTCACCAAGGCTGCGATATTTGATAATTCCATGCGGTACTGGAGTGCCTCGCTGATGCTTTGGTCGTTTCTTCTTGCCTAACTCCGGATATCCGCATTTTCGAAATCCTACAGCTCAAGAATCTAAGGTGCTTTTCAATATGTACTGCGCCTCGGGATCTTCCGCTCCTTTCTCGTTCCCCGTGAAATTCGAAGATCGCCTCTATACCAAAACTTTCCTCAAAGCTCTTTTCTGGCCTTTACTTCCTTCATCCCATTTTATGAACGTTCGTCTCGACTTCGGGAAGTATTGCTATCACAGATCGTTTGTAACGTGTCAATATTCACTGTAGCATCATTTACATTTCCTGTGGCCCCGTTACATAGCTCTCAGTTCAGCCCATGCTAGGGATAGCATGCTAGTAGTTCGAACGGATTGACTTACCTACATATATATTAATTACATTGACAAGTCGATAATAGACAGTTGCGGCTCTCAAGGGGATGTCATAGCTCTCAGCTTATGCTACAGTGCTGACAACTACTTTTCCTTAGATTATTTCCTAGGACTCGGGTTTACCACTTTCACGCATAGATCATTGATCATTGAAGTATCGTAAATATCGATCAATTTGTAATGGGCCCATTATTGCTGCAAGGTAGGGCAAGGCCCTAGCTAGGAGCCATAGCTAGGGGCCATACAAACCTCGTGTTCCTACCATACACGTCTTTTGCTTTCTTGAGTTTAGAATTCTCGTGCTGGATAGGGTCATCATATAATCATAGGCTCATCTTCCGCTTCACTTCTACTCCCGCTTGGCGATACCGGTGCACAGAGTTATTAAAATATTGAAGGAGTTAACCGACGGAGCCGACCGATCAGGCTTTCTACTCTATTCAACGGGCAAGAGTAGAATCTCTTAGCGACATCGGAAACTGCAGATTGTGGATAGGGAACCCACTGATTGATTCCGAATCTAACGATGTAAAGCCAGCGACACGGGCTGAACTAAACCGACTGTCTGCAGGAGGCAAGGGGGCACCTCATACTGGCGATAATCGATCAAATGGAACGACATGTGCGGCGACGGCATACCTGCAGAACCCAGGCATGTTGCAGAATCAGAACCGAAGTTGGCAGGTCACGACAGTACTGCAGGACTCCGACATGACTACATGGCGACAATATGCACGACGACTATTGACGAAACTGCCCTGAGAAGAACAGAAATCCTGATCTCACCGACGCCGCTAGGACTTGACGCTTAATGTTATCTCTAAGACTCTGTGCTATTTATTACCACTCTGTCAATACCACCATTATGCGATCTGCGACACCTCCACGTGTACGATTCGAACCAGATTACCATGCCTAGGCGCAGGCGTTATCGGGTAATGTAATGGACCTGCTAAGTCATGTCCGTACTTAGGGGCCGCATATGAAGCTCATCTATCTATGATACTTGTAGTCTTCTTTCGATCAGCCTGAAATCCGCGTACACTATCTTTATGAAAATTGTACATATTACTTATTTGACCTTTCCTAAAAAGGTTAGTGCACAAACATATTTACCTTACACCGGACTTCCCAGTACATATGATACAACATTACGATTCGTTCTGACCATACGCTTATCACAGACAGACATCGATGCCGACTGGTTGGTTATTGTTAGGCGGTAGTTAAGCCCCTTTGGGCTTCTGGATATGATTCTGGCTTAGTGTGATTTGTAACCGTGCACGGCTATTTTGGCGGGCCAAAATATTTTCCCGCCCGCATATTTTATATGATAACTCCCCAATCCTGCCATTCCTGGAAGAGTGAGAAACCAATAAGAATAGCGCTATTTCTTAGATCAAAACTTATTATGGGGTAGGCAAATTAATTTTACGTGATTAACAGAAATGGTTGGCCGCTGAGCTGAGGTGGCATTGAAATATTGAAAACATTCTGCGCGCGCTACCACAGCGTAACCAACTAACCCGCCAATTGAAATTAAGAATCTAGTGCCATTCATAATTATAAAATTGAAGAACTCGCTCTATTTGTTGAATATCGAAATTACTGAGAAGATATTGAGAGGATTAATACGTCCGTGCGCCAACTGACCAATTCTGGCCCTACTGGTGGCGTGCCCACTACCTACTATGTATATAGCTGATGATCCGTAGTATAAGCCTTTCCCAGCCAAGTGTTTTATTCACTCCTAAAACGTCCCATCCTTGATAGTAGAAGTGTGACAGGGGCAGTGTTCTTTGTGATTTTGAAAAGAATACCCTTTGTCTTTTGCAAAGTGTAGCAATATTCATCTGATTCACCGTTATGACTGTCTATACCAACGGCACTAAACAAGACCTTAGAGAGCTTCACAAGTTAAACACACTGAATCTTTTGACCAAGGCCTCGCAGCATATAGAAGCCAAGACGGGCTTTTTCTCCCAGAGCTTTTAGAATCACTATTGCGGGAGGACCTTAATGAAGGAGATGATAATCTTGCTAATCGAATTAAGCAGGTGATGTTCAATGAGGACAGTAAGGATGAGTATATTGCGTACATTGATACCAAAGATGAGAAAGCATGAGAACCCTGAAAAACAAAAAGCTGAAACAAACTCTGACAACTAATATCCATTGATATTGCTACCAGTGAAATGGATAACAAGAACCTTAGTCAACTGTTTGAAGTCTTTGTTTTGACTACAGACATCCAATTTTTAACTCACGAAACTTCCCGGGTAAAAATCCCTTGATCGTAGAGGCACACTTACCGGAAGATCCATCAAATTAAGATTACTGTTGACGTTATTTTAGCGGTACAACAGGAAAACTTAATGCCCATTTTAAATTAACCGGCAGGCGTATCGGTAATGAGTGACTTTTAAGATCAAGTCAAGCAAACTCACCAACTTCCTAATGATAGGAGTGCGCTCATCTACACATCATATCCACGCCTTAGATTCCGAAACGCTTGAAAGAATCAATCAGCGCTTTAAGGGATGTTATTCCACGTACGATCCATATGGTCTACAAGAGTCATTATCCAATAACCATCACAGAACCTCATGCAATACGTCATAAGCTTGGAGGGTCGCATACCAAGCCAAGAATTGCTAGAGCAAATTTCTCCGGATGACTCAGTATTACTAGTTTGGGGAAAGTCAGTTGATTCCTCGAGATCACCGCGACGTTCTGTTCCCTATGAGGTTAATCGGCCCATCTTACCGGCGCCCCGTGCTGGCGAGATGCCTGACATCATAGTTACATGAATTCCGAGTTCTATGATAGGGCCCACAGGTATCCAGTCTGCTAATAGTATGCCGGGGACCGTGATATGGCGATGGTTGGATAATCAATAGTAGGATCACTAGCAGCGGTGAGGATAGTCCGCATTGCGATCTTAGGTATGTTTACTCCCCTCGCCCGATAGAGTAACGGTCCTATGATAGCGGCTGAATTCTAATAACTCGTATGTATTCTTTAGTTTTGCGGGGAAACTATCATCAATGGGAAAATTTAATTGAAATGAGTAAGACCACAGTAAGCCGTTAGTAAGAAATTATTGATTTAGCTCCTAAACGCCTCAGGTGCTGTTGTACTCCTATTGTGGTTCTCTCACTGCTTAGCGTCGTCTACCGTTAGGAGCTCCATGGCCCGGTATAATAATGGAGTTACGAATTACCAATTAAAGCTATTATACTGCTATCACACGCATAATGAATTATTTTTAAGTAAGCGGTGGATAGAGCATCGCGAATTCTGACCAGAACCCTGGAAATCTAAGAGCCTCGCCTGGCGAATTGGAACCAAAATTAGTTTAGCAGCAGCCATAGGAGGCTAGCTCCAGAACTCAGGCGACCCAGCCGCAGAATTCTATGATAGTAGTACCAGATACCATACAGTGCGACTAGTTGTTTGCCTTAGGTACTAAGGAGGCCCGTAAGGCACCCGCTAGATCTGCGCGTATTCAAACACTTACTCACCCATTACGCAGATCTCTGAAAGGGGCCTGACCAGCGACTACCCACAATGACGTTGACGCTAATAATACAATAGCTCGCAAGCCAATGTTTCACAGCAGTAATAAGACCAGCGTTCCTCACAAAGCAGATAAGGGCTAACAAGGCGAATCAAATATGGCTACTTCCGTAGGTATTTAATCATGACAAATAGGATAATGAAAGGGGCATACTCGCCAAATATGTATTCTATATGTGGTAAAGTGCCGTAATCGCCTGCACCATGAGAAGTCAGTGGGGGGATAATCCTATGCTATAGATTGATCTGCCATGATTCTGCATCCCAGCCCTCGACTTTTGCTAAGTTGAACATAATATCGTCAAAACAGATTGCTAAATAACTTCAAGTCTTGTTGGAAAGGTAGCTACAAGGATGTTTGTTTTTTGTGGCAGGCAAGGAGATTACTATGGTAGTAGCTGAGGAGTGATAGGCTTGAAGATTTCTATTACTATACGAATTAGATCCTGTAGCTCCAGATGAAATTTGCGAGTTGAGGGGAATGCTAAATACCCATTGCATGGTGGTTAGCCAACCAGAAGCTGAGAAGTAATTCCCAACGCACGCTATCGTTAATGATGGCATGTATCAGCTCTCGGTTTCCGATGTCCGCTGAGAAGGAGTTTGTATTGGGCGTTGTGAAGCTAGTAGCAAGCTCAAAGAGACAACAATTGGGACATATGTAGTACTACTATAGAATGGAAAAACTTGGGCAAGGGAGTGAATGACCTCATATTATCAGAAATAACAGTTGCATCTTTCGATAGTCTAGTGGTATTGAAACGAAATTAACCCTCATATTTGCCGAATATGAAAATTAAATTTAATATCCTGGGGTATGCAGACTCATTGGTCCAACTGCTTCGCTTAGAGGCCAATAGTTGTCGCGTGACGCGGCGGCTTAGGGCATTATTAGCGCTTCGTTGGTCTCGAACATCAAAGTGACCCCCCTATTTTGCTTAATTCAAAATACAGCCACGTTCGTCGGGCAGCATATATGCGACCCGCCGAGTGCATGTTATCTCGGGTGCGCCTCATAAGGGCTAATGAAGATAGTTGGCCAGCCCCAAAATTCCCGTAATTATATATAATTTACGTTAAAAACCGCCTTAACTACATGTTGTATTGTGTAATACCGTGTACTGTATACTGTACACCATACACTGAGAACATACTCTCTTTGGTGAGACTCATCAGTTCCACACGGCGATAAAATTCCATCTTCTTTAAGCAGCTTCAATAATTCGCTCGGACAGTAGGATTCTTTACGCCCTGAAGGACAAGAGGAACGGTTCCCCGCAAACCACCATTGAATTGACTCCGAGTTGGAGATACTACTGGCGTTGAAATTAAACAACTATGAAGTACTCTTCTCTCTGTCCTTAAAGACCTACGCAGGGCTTTATCAGCCTCTTCTTTTCAGCGAACAGGAAATGTAGTGGTAGTAGTCTTTGAATCATTGAACAATACCCAAAGCTGGGATGGGAGTAGTACCTCGTAGTTTAGAACCTGAGCCCTCAGAACATTGGAGTCAGGATTGGCCTCATCGCCGAGCCATCGGTATCCTCCTCAGATCCGTTCCGATACCAGGTGACTTTTCCCATCCTTTCGAGATGCCCGGCTCCTTCAAGTTGATGAAATAGACTCTTGACTATGATTTGAAGCTTGAGGGTTCAGGTCGGACACCGCAAGTACTAGCGAGACGTTTTCTCCTAGGGACACCGGTGGCCCCGAGACTTTCATAGCCTTGCTGCTAACTGCATGATTGAGGTCATATGCCACCTTCGCTTGCCTAGAAAGGGCATCCTTGTTATATTTGGGAAATTTTCAATTGAAAGTAGTAGGTTTAGTGACTAGTAACTTAAAAGTTTTAGGGCGTTCAAAACTTCATACAATATTTGCACGTGATCAAGCTAGCTCTAACTCGGATAAGACTAGTCCCAAAATGATAAAGAGTTAGCGGATAAGTGCTGAAAATCCCAAAATTACGGCTCTATCTACCTTGTAATGCTTAGGTATTTTTTTTTTAAAAAAAAGTGCTACACTGTAGAATAGGCGTTTATCTTCATTCTCTCGCTTTTTACATCTTAATATTAACGTTATGTTGCTGCGAACCTGGTTGGCAGAGGACGCTATCTTCATGCTCCGTTCATTGATTTCACCTGCGTTGTTATCCGAATACTAAATGATGCCTTTCTAAGCTCCGTTTTGGGCTCATTCGGGCCATGACAATATCATTTCGAGTCGATATGTTTTGACTACCTTCATGCAACTGTTCTAGGTGGGAAGGCGTTAAAGGAGCAACAAGTGTCAAGGAGTGGCATCCTATAGCGGTTTGTCTTATATGTACACAATCCATGATGGATTCCGAGCCACTTGCTAAAGCATTGAGGATTGTGTGCTAGAAGCGTTATAACTCTATTATTATTATCATGATATCTCTACACATGATCTCTAAGGATCGCCTCAACGAGGGCCTAGATTAGCGTTTGGGCCTTCAAGAATTCAAGATGTAACTGCTACTTCAGATTACGACCGTTTCGTGGCTGAACTGCAGAAGTCAGATGCTCCTGGCGTGGTGGTTCGATAATCGCGTGAGGAGGTATGTACATATGCTACAAGTAAGCATATCAACGACCTCCCGTATTATTATGCTTTTCATTATCGGCTCGCCACCATCGCCAGACCGGAAATCTGATGGCTCAAAGCATGTGTGGAAATTTCCTGTTCAAACTCATGATAATATGCCTGTACAGTGCTTCTAGCACTCAACCGTCAGTGCTTTAACAGGTGGTTCGGAAACTCATAAGTTGTTTTCATAGACTGCATGTGTAAGATAAGTCACTACAGGACAGCGTTCTTTGACATTGTCGGCTGTAATGCCATGGACTCCGTTCTTATGCTTCGTCACTAGCGAACAGCAAGACACATATGAATTCGTTCTACAGGATCTTTCAGTTCCCCTAATTGGTGCGGGTTTTGATTGACAATAATAAAGGAATTCTGACTCAAGTAAAACCTCCCGTACGTTCCGCATTTGAAAGATTCAATGGGGTACAGAGTTGAAGCCATTTGAGTCAATGCTTGAAGAGTAAGGACTCTTACTATAAATAAATACTCCATTATTTGTAGCCTACTAATTTGAAGTATTAAATCTATCTAGACGAAGGTTGATAGTGCTTCTTCCATACGTGGTGCATGGGACGAATTCGAGCGGAAGCAAGCCAAGTTTATCGAATATCGGCTATAATGTGCTGAAGGAGCTCATAGTGTCCTCAAGCGTGATCTTCAGATGACCTCCAAAAGAGCCCTTTTGTCACGGATCCAATCATTTGAATAGGCGGCACGGGTCTAGCATCATAGATCGAATGATAGACTTAATAACGCTCGAATTCAACGACTGGTGAAACTGCTTACTCCGTTATATTATGATGTTCGTAGTAAGGCCTCTCCTCATACATTGTCGAAAGCATATGCGATATATGAGTATCTGCTAACATCATACAAAGCCAAATAGCTGCACATGTGTTGCTAAAGCGACAATGGGTATCTCATATACTCCTACTGCCAAACAACAATACGAGGCTCTGCGGTTGTTGGGTATAGGGGATTTACGAACACACATGCCAAAAGCTATGGAATTTCCTAGAGTTAGTAGTTGTTAAAGGAAGTGGTTGACTAGAAGGCGCAGCTAAACAAACGCAAGAACCGGCCACTACCGTATGAGACGGTTGAGACCCCCTGTATTTGAAATCGCCGAGCAAGCTAGTTCACAGGCTGAACCTGTTGCACGGAGATGGCCGCGAGCGCACTGGGAAGGTGCAAGGGTTGCAAGTGCAGGAACCACGAGCTCTGTCACCGGTTCCTCAAGAGCTTCTACGATTCGAAGAACTCACTATATGGGCGGTACAGGCAGATAGATTGTGGGCTCGTGATTGATGGAACCTGGCTGATCAACTGGCTGAGAGCAATGTTCAAATCATTATCAACATTTCTGTATAACGGCCCATAGCCCTTCTCTACTTACTTTAAGATATTATGTATTCTTCCCCATGTGATTTTGACTTGGGTTATAACGCTGACAGAAGTCTACAGCAGATGAAACCCAGACTATCCTTCCAAGTTGATGTGAATACGCGTCTGACGCAAGCCATGAAACTGGGAGCGAAGAAGTAGGTGTCTTCAGGAGCGTCCACGTGTACGATGTGACGTATCATATCCTGGTCCCATGGCTCTATAAAGGGAGCCTTCTAGGCAATCTAGTGTGATTTCAATTGAACTAGGGGACACAAATAGACAGCCAGAAACTGCTCGTAGTAGCGAGGCTTTTGTGTGCTGGTGTAGAGCAGCATTGCCCGGCCTATTTGCCCAGTCTATTTACCCAGACCACTATCCTGGTATTTGGTCAGGAGTTTGGAGAGGAGAAAGTCGAGGCTCGATCACATTTTGTATCGTAATTTGATGGCAAGCCGCGGATGGTTTCTCGTAGAAATGCGTCGCATGGCTAGCGACCCGATTTGCTCGATGGATTTTCGCCCCAGCAGGCATATCGAAAAATATAAGTACTCACAGCCTATTCCTTATTCTATCGCGGCGATTCACTGGCCTGCCTGCTTACTACAGAATCGATCCATTAGCTTATGCGAACGAAAGACGCAGGGATATGAGAGAAGCAACAAAGAAATAGAGAGAAGGAAGGAGAACAACTTCTTGTAGCTACCCAATTGGATAATGCTGCCTCGGTGGGTCCCCTCGCGTAGCTCTTTAGGGCTATTCCTGTTGGGTATAAAAGCCGAAAATTTTTTACCTTCTGACGCACTCAACAAAACTCCTCGACAACGTTTCTCCTCCGCAAATTATTATATCAATCAAAGCCTGAGCTCTCCGGTAAGTCAATGGTCTCATTCCTAACTTCTGTTCATGAACCTCTCTCTGCCGCGGGAATATCCCGTGGTATGGATACCGCCACCCTCTATTTAAATGATGAAAACTGTTTTCCACATTCGCAGTTTCTACGCTAGCCGTCGCCTTTGAACCCATTTGAGACGAGCTTTGTGCGCTATGCTTCCTTGGATGTCTGATCACTTTGCCCTTTAAATGGCGCCCTGTTTCATGTGACATTACATGGATAAGTTGCTGATTGTTGAAGGTTCCTTTTCAAATCAGTTGTCCCAATAATACTTCCGCCCGAGTCGATGAGCGAGATGTTGTGATGTCTCCCAATTTTCCGCTTCTCTACGCCTTATTGCTATGTCGTGGAATAGTCGAACATTGTGTGCCTGCTACCTTTCTAGGTCGTGATGGTGGTTATTGACGCTGCTCTGCAGCTTCTGGTTATCCAGCGGCCACAGAGTTCCGATTCGGGCTTGTAGAATACTACTCTTTCAGACATTTTTTGTTCCGAAACAGTGTTCGGTCTTTTAATAATAGATCTAGTTTAAATAGAGTGCCCCTACATTTTTATGTGTAAATAATCAAAGTAGTATCGGCCTCTCACGAATTATGAAGGTATGCTGCATGCTTCTGTATTTCAGCCGAGGATTAGGTTTCTTTGGTATAGTTGTTGGTATTGCTCGACGGCGAAAGGTGGACAACGGACAAGTTGTATAGACATACACTTTGCTGCGAAACAGTGTCCGCGAGTGTGTATATATGAATGACACTGTAGATCGAGATGAGAACATACCTCGCTATCCCTCATTACAATCTTCCTATCATGACAATTCGATTTCACGGGCACCTGATCCAGCCGACGGTGGTACATATAATATGAACGGAGCTTCCCTGGGTTAGGTACTCGACCATCCGGGGACCTACCTAATTAACATTCTTTGAGGTAGAATCCCGGTTTTACATACACACTCCACAATCTTTCAATGAACATTCTCTAGCGTCGACCCAGCCATGTCATCACCAGCTCAAACGCTCGCCGAAAATGACGGTGAAGCGAATATCGCCAACGCTAGTGAGAAGCAGTATGAGCAGCAAGCTTCGCGTCAGAGTCAAGCCCTCCAGCAGCCCAGCTTGGGCCTCCGACTGCCTTCCAACCGCAAGACCATCTACGACCGACATCTCAACCGCAGCCGGAACGCAGATGTGAACCGGGCCAGCTTCGCGTATCTGTTCGCGGAAATGGTCACGTACGCTCAGAGGAGGGTAACGGGCATCCAGGATCTGGAAAGACGGTGGGTTATATCTACGGCCTTGTTTGACGCCGTCATGGCTTCTTTTCTCTTGATTTGAAATCCTCCTTTTCACAGATAATTGAATGTGACTGTTCCCATTCTGTTCTATCGGAGGCAGTTACGAGAATTTCCCTTTTCTCTTTTCAGACAACCCTCTTTTCGGCTTGTGAGGAATCTCTAGCATACATTAGAATGATTGGAAGGGCGTTCTAGGCTAATCTCATTTTACCCTTTCCCTCGTTAGATTAAATGAACAAGGCTATCCTTTGGGACTCCGCCTCCTTGATCTCCTCTTCTATCGCTCCATGCCCGCTTCGACATCGTCTCTTTCTGCCTCTTCGACCTCTTCCTCCCCGCCGAACCGTCCTCTCCGCATACTGCCCCTGCTGCACCTAATCCATGGACCGCTATGGCGGATGTTGTTTCAACGACCAGCTGATGCGCTAGAACACTCCGTCTCGCCGCAGACCCCAAACGAATACATGATCACAGACAATGATCCGCTCGTCAATATGTATATCAGCATCCCAAGGGAGATGAACCTGCTTAATTGTGCAGCCTTCGTGGCCGGAATCATCGAAGGTGTCTGCGACGGGTGCGGCTTCGAGGCCAAAGTAACAGCACATAACCAAGGAACGGAGATGTGGCCCAGCAAAACTGTCTTTCTAGTGCGCTTCGGCGACAGCGTCATGGAAAGGGAGAAACTACTAGAAAGAGCTGGGGTGAAGTGATATCCCCCAAGTGCTTTTTCGGATGTTCAAAGTCAATGGGGTGTGGACAATAAAGCTTACAAACCGGTGGCTTCGTTGATGCATGAGCCTCGGCGTTATTGATGATTTCCCTTCGGAGTTGATTTTTGGAACGATATGTTTGGCAGGCTTATTATCATTGACAAGAGGCGTTGTACATAAGATTAGTCTTTTTAATTTTTTTTCCCACGGCGAAGTTCATCTGTTATGTGTAGATATATCCACCGAATAACTACTATGAATTCCCGAGTTGAACATTAAATCCGGGAGGAATGGGAATAAGAAGAAACTAGAAGCCTAGCTCCGAATGGCGATGTCGTATCATGTATACTCTTTTCATTTTACTCACCTGGACCCTATGACAAGAGATGAGATGTTCCCCGATGATCATCGGGTAGAAACGCTCTCCAAGCGCCGTCGTTTGTCACGATCGCCATGCGGTGAGAGACTTCGTCTCCTCCGGCCTTTGGGGTCGTCTCTATATCTGTCTTTGGAATGGTACACCTTGTCAGCGTTTCGGTATGAGTCTCGCCCTCTGTGATGATACTCCCGGTCATCCCCTTCATATTCATCTCGACTAGTATAGCGACGTCGCCTAGGGGAGAAAGATCTGGATCTTGATCTCCGCCTTGACTCAGAATATGTACGTGAACGTGAACGTGGAAGTGGTTGTGGTTGTGGTTGTGGTAATTGGCGCTCTCTAATAGCATGTGCGTTGGCACCTGTCGGCCCCTTGCCACGGTCATCCCTGCGATCAGGCAAGAATCGCTCATCGGTGATGTTGATAAGTGTTTCATCCCTAAGCTTCTTTGGCCTTATATCAAATCCTTCACCCCAGCGCCCGGTGTCTTCCGATCTAAGGTCCTTATACTTCGTTCGTCCTTTTCTCCCCAGCTTCGTCATATCCCGAACCTGCATATATTGGGGCAGAGTTTCACGGGTGATATCGTCCACAAAACGACCACCCATAATATTTCTCTTATCCAGCCCTTCCCGCTCAAGGTCGTCCCGAAAGAAAGCGCCCTTATGGAAATAGCGTTGCATGAAACCAGCTTGACCCCGGTTAGCTCCGCGCTCTTCTTGTTGCCTAGCGAGGAACTCGCGGTCTTCACGGTCTCGCTCCTCTGCAGTGAGATTTCGTCTTCGTTCAATTTCGTCTCTCTCCTTCTCCGCAGCTTCGATCGCTCCTCGTTCCCGTTTGATACGCTTAAGTTCTCGTAATTTCCATGCTGCATATTCCGCTTCTGTGTCCAGTCCATCCCTGTCATCAACGGCCTTTTCCTCGTCTCCTGCCTCCTCATCGTCCCATGCTTTGCTGCCTGCGGTTCGAGCTATTGCGTCTTTCTCGAGTTGCTCTTTGACAAGCATGTTGGCCTTCTCTTGCCGTTGAGCTCGCCGCGCTTCCGCCTCTGCAGCAGAGTCTGTAGAAGGGGCTGCTATTGTACTTTTTAATCCGCTGGTAGTATTATCCCTGATATCCGCACGCTTGTCTTTCTTAATAAATGTAGGCCGTAGAAGAACCCTTCGCGGAGTTTCGTCAGCGCTTTCTTCTTCGGACGTCTCTTCCTCCTCTTCACTTTCTTCGTCATCTTCGCTTGAGTTTGTACCCGTAGTCGTAGCGGTTCGAAGGGGTTTGGTAACCCTCGTGATTTCCGCCTCATCTTCTTCTGTAATAAAGCCTTCTTCATCTGCGTCTTCAACTTTCACACTTTTAACGTCTCTCGCAATATTTCCAGTAACACCACTTGGAAATGAGGTGGCCTTTGGAGCCGGCTGCTTTTGCTGTTGCTGTCGCCGCTGTACCTCTAATCGCCTACGCCGTTCTCGCTCATTCACTTGGGTTTCATCCTCCTCTTCATTCTCTTCTTCCTCCGACGGTTCCTCGGCAATGGCTTTTCCCGGTCGGTAACGTTTGACCGGTTTCAGAGGATTAGCGGTCATGCCGCGATGGGTAGAAGGAAACAGAGGGGGAGGCATGTTGACAGTGTCAATCGTCGAAGTATGTCAATAAAGTCTAGTAACTGTGTTTATTAGCTAGTAAGTTCTCGAGCCGCGGTGAAAGTTCAAACGAGGAGGATGTATTTCAAGGATCGAAATCATTTCTACCACCCCAATAAGCAGTTAAGAGAGAATTGATAAGGTCCAAGGAATCCCATCACTGTATCCATCAAGTTATGAAGAGAGGAATAGTTGCCAACCCGGATCATTGGTTGAAAGTCTTGGCACTGGTCTTGGCATTGGAAAGTTTACGCAAGGCGAATTTGTATTAGCCCGCCCGGCCTGGAGACCGCGTGAATTCTGGATTTCTGGTAACTTAATGTCATCATGCCAATCTGCTGCCTACTTCACATACAGTTTACAGGCCCTTGACGTGGGAACCATTTGTTGTCACATTCAACGTGAAGATTCAGAAGTCTTATGGCATCTCAATAAAGCAGAATATGCCCTTTTCTAACCGAAGATAAATGTCTATGTAGGGCTTGTTTTCTTCGATCTTTGGATTGTTTACTCACCGCTATTTTCTAGTAAAGAATGACTAGGCAGTCTCTAGCGTGAGTGAGCTGACTTCGTCAGGAAGTGGTAGTCGGGGCGATCCGCTAAAGTATTTGCAAGATGTTGATCGTCAAGTACTCCGAGAGACACGAAGAGGGCGTCGCTGGTGTCCTGGGGTTGAGAATTTCTAATAGTCACAGATTCCATATTGACAATCAAGGCTTCGATTTCATCGTCCAAACCATCTTCGCCTGTATCATCGGTGTCATCTTGTGACCTTCATAATCGGCAACGCATCGATCGATCCGTTGATCAAAGCGTCATCTCGATTCCTCGCGTTCTTCCTTCGTGTGTCTGGAAGACCGACATTGCGGAGTGAGTGCCGGTTAAATGGACCCGGGTAGAGCGAGCATACATCCCATCAAGACTTGTCAGACTACGGAATTCTGCTAGGAGTTGAAGCCGAAGCCACTGAAACAGCGACTTGTTTTTGGACTTCTTCAGGCCATACGGCGGGGCCTTTTCCTGCAGGACTGTGTACAGTTCATTAGCGACCCGTACGCCACGGTCTCTCTAGACATAGACACCGTTCGCACGGAGATGGTCTCGCAGTTGCCGCGTCGAGATGTCATCACAGTCTTTGAAGGTTTGCTTGGTGAATGCGGCAAAGCCCTCCTGATAGCACTCCCACAACTGATCATCTCGCCACCGGTTCTAATCGTAAACTTGTATCTTCCAGTCGATGTAGGGATCTATTTCATTAACGGAATTGACCTTAGTAGCATCCAGTCCCTTTCTCCATCTCTTTGATGGAAAAGCTCCGGATTCGTTATCTTTGCTGGGGCCGCTAGCTGAGCAGGAGCAACGGTGTGCTAGGCGACAGAGGAAGGGAGGGAGTGTTTATAGGGTAATGAAGGGCTGGAGCCAACGAGGACCACTCTTTTTGGGAGCCAGAGGCGATAAGGACTGGGTTTTCCCTTAGCGAATAGTCGGAGGCAATGAGGACCGATCGAGAGCCATCCCTCTTCGTAAGGGCCTCCTGATAGTTATGTGGGTGTTGAATATGGTGAAATGCTAGAGCTCTGTTGCGTACAAAGCTTTTGGCTGCTGACAGAATTTCCTACGCTAGATGGCTAGCCGAGGAGATCGTCGGTGCTAGATAAGGTTAGGTCCGTCCAGCCCAAGAATTTTCTAACATGGAACACTATCCAATCACAATCAAATGCATTTTGTACACAACAGAGAGCTTTTATATATTTTAGTGATGATTACCTTGTCCTCCTACACTATCAGATAGTGGTATGAAGAAGCTTTTCAGCCCCGGGCCTATTTCAGAGCTTCATGAAGAGGTTTGTCACTGAATTTCCAATCGGCATATGCCTTGACCGAGGTGAACCTTTCGACAGTCGACCCCAGGAGTAGTCCTACGCATTGAGTGGTACATACGGTGGATACAGCTCGCCATACTATACACCAGAAGTAAAGAAAGATAAACTGATGACACAAGCTATGACACCCATTGCGGACTTCCCGCGTTTGAGAGGTATACACCTCAACATTGGCGGATCACGCAAGGACAAAACCCGTCGAATATGACCGGACTCTTCATAGTTCTCAAGAGCCATCATGACCTATGAGAGCGACATATCCACACCGCGCTAATATCAGGATTGACTATAGTGACATCATCAGGTCGGTGTGGTGGCTATATGCAGAGATTTATCTTGACATACTCCCAAATTACGGAGCATTTCAGCGTTGATATCACGGGATCTCTGGATTCAAATATCATGTGCCTTGTTGGTTATATAATTCCTAGATAGCAAATGCCTGCTCTGCCCTGGCTCCTGGAGAGGTAAATCGAAGATTTTTAAGATTCTCTCCTCAGATCAGTTTGTCTTCCATAGGTTTGTCACTGAATTTCCAATCGGCAAATGCCTTGACTGAGGTGAACCTTTCGACCAGTGAACTTGGTAGGATCTCGTCTACCAATCTAAAGAATGACTCCTTGTCTGTGGCGTGGTCGAATATCTCTCGCCACTTGTCATCCTTTGATTTCTTCTTAGGCTTCTCTGGTGGTGTGCCTGACTCCTCCAGGATATTCCCACCTTTGATCACATATCGGTACACCTTCCATGGTGCGGTCTGCACTGCCTTGATATTTGGATGGTGTCCACACCTTGATTGGCGTTCATATCAATGCCTTCATAGAACCATAGATCCCATGCTACATATCGGGCCAGGTGTATAGGCCATACTCTCTTTGGGGTAACCAGAGCATTGTTTCTCTTCCTGCCCAGACCTGATGATGACAAGGATAGCATGAAGCACCCGACACAAACCTATGGAATACAAACCAGTGCCGCAGTTAGTAGATCCCAATGTCCACCTTCAAGGCTATCTTCCCCCGGGTATTCCGCCTCTAGCTCTTCTACCAAGTATCATTGCAATATACAATGCCTCCTCAAAAACGGCCTCCTTTACACCACAGCACCAACAGTTTCCTTCCCAGAAATCTTCTAGCGTTCAAACCCCATGTCGGTCTCTTGCAAACTCGGTAGACTCTACGATTGTTCGGTGCTCCATAGAATCAGTGGATGCGTCTCGAGGGTTAACTGGACTCTGGTGCTCACCGGTAACCGTTATATGAATCTTATCCCTGCGGGAACTTATCCCAGCCGATATACAGAACTCAGTTTGGAGATAGATGTCTAAGGCTGCCTGGTCATTCTTTGCCAGAAAATAATGGTGAGAAAAAAAGTCAAAGATCGAAGGGAACAAGGCCTCCATAGACATTTGTTTTCGGTTAGCAAAAGACATATTCTACTTTTTTGGGATGTCATAAGACTTCTGAAATCTTATGTTGAATGTGGCCCAATAAATGGCGCACACGTCAAGGGCCTATAGATTGTATGTGGAGCAGGCAGCAGAATGGCATGATGGCATTTGGTTCGCTATGCAAAAATCATCAAAGAATTTTATGGCTATATCCGGATAAAATATCAGGTTATTATTTGACTATTTTCATAACCATATTTAAATATTCGATATTCCATCCACGAACCACTTCAGGGAGGAAATATAAATCAGCCCACCGTCGTCTATAGTCATGTTGCTACTATCTTTCGTCCTTAGTTCTTCGGTGATTATATTTTGTTGAATGTTGAAGAGAACTGTGAAGACCGGACACTGTATCACGGGCGGGTATTTCTGGAATTATACTAGTGTAACTAGGACCATACCAATGGATTTATTGTTGAATTATTACTCAACAAAAACAACTTCAAGCTAAAGGACTCTAAGACAATTAAGAAACCAAGCAAGTAAGGAGTACTAACTGAAGAGAAATAAGGTGAGTATAGGCCCTCTCCCTCGCTATCACTATCCCCAAGTTCTCGTATCATCATTCCAACCGACTTTGTCCTTCGCTTGGAGGTGCTGCTAGTCCTGACTTCCTGACTCATTCCGACCGTCAGATTTCCTAGGCCTTTTGAGCTAGTTTCTAAGACATTCATTGGCTTCAATAATGTCGGGGCGAAGGCGATTGCATAACGAAGCGATTAGTATTTTGGCACTGCAACAATCGCATCACGTTGCATTGGATTAACTAGTGCCCAAGGGTGAGTGGTATAGTCGAAATATAAAAGGTAGATATATGTCTTTCATATCTCAAGTTCTTTAAACTCTTTCCGGCTTTTCGTCGCTTTCGCAGCTCTTAAACTGTTGTCGTCGTGTGCGGGATAGTCAAATATACCGAAAAATATTGTGTAACTTGCCCAGAGGACCTTGCTTTCACCAGATCCGTGTGACTTCTTCAATATCTTCGTACCTTTCTGCCTTAAGAAGCTCATCGACTACATTTTCTGCATCTTTACCAAGCAAAAAAGCCTTTACAATAAGATCGATAATATGTGGCAAGCGGCGGAGTCTGCGGAGACTTCATCCCTCCTCAGGCATCTTCGAATCAAGCATGAGAGGAAGGCAATCAACGGCGGCATCATTAGAAGAAGTATTTTTTAAGATAAAGAAACTAATTTGTCCCTGAATTTTTCACCCCCTAATTACTTAGAATACCGAGTCCTCCATATTTTCGTCAGAATGGCCTTCTTTTATATGACGGATTGCCAGAGGCCGTGTTTGATGATGGCCGTTCGAATCAATGAAATGAGCGACAAATCCAATGATCGAATAAAAGTTTAGAGATGTCTGAAGGTCAAACGAGAGATGAATGCTCGAACGGGCCGGTCCTTCTTTAGCTCTTTTCGCAATTTTTTCTTTTCTTGCCAAACTCAGCCAAAATCCAGCTGCGGAAAGTATTACGACTGGGAAAGAATTTTGCTAAAGTTGAACATAGAAAAGTTAAAAGCTCCTGAAAGAGACCGTTTTCAACTTGAGAAAATGCAATATGACAAAACACGAACCAGGAGCAATTTAAGCTTTTCTAACGTAAACCGAAACACGAGCTCTACTGCACCGGGGCTTCTACTGCTAGCTCGGGAAGAAGCCGATGAGTGACTAGGCTCAATTCGATTTCCGAGCTCGTCAAGGCCATGCTTGGAACAAAAATGAGCATGAAGTTTCATTGATAACAAGGGGCTTATACTTTGAGTTGACTCTCGTCGAGACACAATTGACACTAGTGCCCCTTATCAACATGGACGATTTCATAGCCGCGACCCAAACATAGGATGCCTCCGTCTTCCTTCATTTTCCGGCTAGACCTTCCGCTTCGTAGTTGTTGGAATAAAGGATGAACCCGGTGGTCAACATCACGGGATCGGGAAAACGATAGTCCGATACCAACTTGTATATAGCCACACTAATAGTGAGAAAGTAAAGAAAGTAAGAAAGAAGAAGAGAACAATCAACAACCCTTACCCGATACTATTGCAATTGCACTTGTATCACCGTGGTGATACCGACAGTAGTATTTCTGGCCATGAATTTCAATCGGTATTGCATCGGCAGCATAGATGACTGCCGTCGGAAGGGGAAGAACCCGAAGGAGACTGAATTCGAATCGCAACATCCGGCGACTTAGTTGGCATCCTGTTCAAGGGTCGGGTTTCTGTTGCTTTCGAGCTCACACGGAGGGGGACCCGTCCCTTAACCTTAGGTGCCATGTCCGGAATTTAACGATGAAACGAATGTAGAGAGCCATGCAAACGGGAAATGGTCATCTACCTGGTAGTCCCGGGTTCAATAAGGAGCAGATGCCTACCATATGAAGAGCAACAAGTTAGTAGCTAGAGAGGAAAGGTAGCTGAGCAAACGCATCGGAACCGCAATATATTTAAGATCGTTGGTCTCTAGAGGACTGGCAGACAGCCCACCCTCTACTCCTTCCTGATATACTTCCTCGTGTTCTCATCTTTCGCAGTCTCCAATGCATTTAATAGATTATTTGAAGCTTGCCTTAGTTCGGCGATACTTTAGCGCTGCTAGAAGGTGTCCTAGAGCTTCTGCATTCTCCCTAGCAGCAAGTCTCCGCGGAGTGCGCTCAGAATGCACTCAATACAGTAATTGCTTTGGAAGATGAAATGGTGCATCACGAAATGCCTTACGAACAGCAGATTGCTCTCCTAGAATATCCAAAGTGTATTGGCGTCAACTAAAACTCGAAGGTGTAGAGTTCTATTGCCTGCCGAGTCATCTGTGAGCATCGGTCACCACACCACTTCAGATAATTCGCAGTGTAGCAGAAACAATATCACTATCTTCTCCTGCCATGAGAATACGACAAGTTGGAATCCAACTACTATATTCATCACGCACCATAAATAACCCAGTTGCTGCTAGAAGTCTCGGCTAGCGTAAAAGATTAAACTGCACAGCTGCAGCATGGTAGCCTTTTGCTACTTGGAAACCAGAAGCCTTCCTTACCCCGGAATTCTTCTTTTCCCTGTCAGTGTATAGTGTATGACAATGAGCTCGACATTCCCCATGGCGTTGGTGTTGTCCCGAAACCGCTTTCTTAGTTTTATCAGGCACCCGATAGCTATCCTTATTGAGCATTTGCGGACCCGTTGCCCAATTGGGACTGCAGATCTAATAGTACGTTAGCATCAAGCTGACCAAATTTGATTGTGTGGAGTATTAGCTTCGAGTCCTCTTTTCTCCAAAATTGACACCATCAATACTCAGTCCGTGAATCACCTCTGCTTGGGGTCTTGTTTTTAACCTAGACATTGTTAATGAATGGCCAGTATTGCATATACTGCTCCATGGAGAGGGTGATAGGAGTTTCTACAGAGAACAGCTTCGATCTCACCTCCTCTAATTCGTGGCGTCTAGCCGGTGTCGGGGAACGCAAAGAATGATTGGGGAATCCATCTTAGGTGTTCTAGCCAATGTTTTTTCGCACTGAGACAATGATCCCTCAACCTTAATTGATCATATGCAAGACCAACAGGGATGCATAAATCCATGTGAAGAAAGGGGAAAAAAGACATCCAAACAATTTGAATTAAGGCTGGTTTCTTAATTACCTATGCGGCTTATTACGGAGGAGAAATACGTGACAATTTCACAGAACATTTTGGGTTTACCACCCTCGGGCCTCTCCGCTAGCGGCGTTAGGCAATTCTACGACAATAGGCCCCAAAAAAAAAAAAGCTATCATGAGAATCTATAGCATTGAAAAATATCGAGATGAATATAAAATAAAAAAGGGTACGAGTGCGAAAACCGTGGTTTTTTAATATGAATAATTTAATATGGTTAAATGGGATAACTAAAATTACATCGCTGCATACGAGTACCATACAGTACTGAAAGTCCGATACGTAGAATATAGGGTAACGTCATAGAGCTCACTGCACCTGTGTATTTCTGGTATTTAAGCTGGTATTAGTGTTACATTATTTACAGTATTACAAATGTGGTGAGCTTTCAAACCACACTCACCGAAAATTTTCAGACCTCAATCCACACTGAACACTGGCACTAGACCAGTGTGGTGTGATGATAGTAGAGTATTGGAGAATGAGAGGTAGCTTTGCGATGGCCTTCAATGATAATATAATAGCTCAGGATCGCCTAACCGCAACCAAGGATGCCATAGAGCCACAGAAAGAAATTCGGTCGGGTCTTCCATTCGGAAACGGTCTTATGTAACGAACGTAGAATCTTAGGATGATAAATAGATTCCTATATGACTACCTATGTATAATAATTCTAAGCTAGAGAAAGAAATAGAGAAAAGAAACAACTATCTAGGAGATTGGCCAATAAGTATAAAGTAATTGGGGTTCTCTAGAGAATTCTAGAAGACCCTCTAGAAGACCCTCGAGGTGGCGATGTGCTATGGGATTTTAGGATGTCTCGATGGTGATAGAATGTGCCATAAGGTTCTAAGGATATCCCGATGGTAGTAATAGGTTCGTTACATCTTACCGTGGAGGAGCCAGAGACCTGGGTCCTTGTGGCGTTGTCCTAGTGCTTTGTTGTAATCGGCCAAGGAACCTGGAGGGTTAAGCCATTTCTCTGCAGTTCTCATCTATCGTTTTGTCGATTGCTTGAATCCCTAGTAGAAAAGTTAGAGGGTTTGGAATCCTTCCATTTGAGCATAAAGGACCAAGACTAACCGGAACGCAGGCTTTCAATAACTTCAATTGCTTTCTTGGTCCGTTTCACTTGCTTGGCAGGAACTACATCAAACAGTTCCTTCGCATAGGCAGCTGTGACGGACAGCCAAATTTAATATGAATTGAAGAGGAAAAAGGCTCTTGGTTCAAATCAGGTGCTATGTTAATAGAATGTTAAGTACAAGAAGCGAAAGGACAGAAAGAGAAAAGAGAAAGGAAAGATTTTTACAGGTAGAATGTCACAACCCGTGTGCGGAGGCAGAAAGCTGGGCATGTGCCAGGTCGTCACTGTAACGGGCCAAAGCCAGCTTGTATTCCTAACTAACTAGGGCAAGCTAAAAAGGTTTAGCGTGACGGCATAGCCGGGAGTAGCCCGTGACAGTCACAACAGAGTCTGCGTAATCGCTGATTCCCCGAATGAAGAGGTATGGAAAGTCACTCGTAAGGCAAGTGACCTCTATCTCGAAACAGATGCACTCCCCTCCGGTTCCCTCCTTTAGTATAATGACCAACTCATTCCTACCTTTAACATCTTTCATAGGATATGATTAAGCCGTAGTGATTTTTTGGTCCGTCTGATAGTCTTGCGCTGTCCCCTAACCAATCACTGGCGATGGGACTTCTCGCATTTGGTACAATCTTCCCCTCGATGCTCAAATGCTTCGGTGAATAGCTAGCCATTCCTCCAACCCTGGATCTGACTCGGCCATTCGGTGATGCAAATCTGCCAGGATCTTCGATATATTTGACTTCCCTCCCATGCAGTTCGCCCTAATACTCATTACTGCTTTAAGTAAAACGGCTGGTGGTTTTGCAAGGAAGCCAACTCGCTCAAAAGTATTCGGTTTTTGCCTTCCCAGGTCATACTGAATTTCACCACCACTGTCTCCTCCTTTAGGGTCAGTGACCGCGACATCTCGGATATCTCGGCCCTTGTCAGGGTTTGGAACGCCGCTGCCAATACCGACTCGGACGAGAAGCCTAATGCGGGCGAAGAAATGGATATGACCATCGATGTTGCGGTGGTTGCCGCAGGTGCGATGCCGTATAAGCCTGATTCAAATGCAGAAAGTACAACATTATGTTTTTCAATGCGGCCCTAAGTGTACACGTTGTTATCAGATGGTTGCCGTTCAAAGTCCGACGGCTCTTCGTGCTCTTCATCGAGTACTGCCTTTGCCGCAGCCAGCTCGATATCAAGAACGGTGATTAAGCCGACAGGATATTCACCACTTTCAGAGTTCTCTTGGGATGATCTTCCACATCCAAAGACGAATGAGCAGTAATTTTTGGCGTTTCCGGGCCATCATGCTTTGCCACTGAGGATGCCTCTGAACTATCTGGTCCTTTCGCTATTGCCACCGTGAACCCTCCAACGGAGGCTATAGGATATTGGGAACGTGAGAACAAAAGCAGACGAGACAGTAAAGCACTATTACTAAAAACGAACTAGCCGCAGAAATATTCTGGCTGTTCCAGCGTCCGACATAAGCGGGTTCGCCATATTGATTAAGTAGTTGGGCTTCGGTTTGCCACTTAGAAATCCTTCTTGAAAGAAGTGCCGGTTAGCATCTGATGTATTAGTAAATTTTTCTTCTTTCCCTCTGAAATCTCAGTGATGTGGACAGGTGCTCCCTTACACGTTGCCGTCGAGTAATGCGCAGGACGCATTTAATAGCTGCACCTTATATTCCCGTAAGAGGCTGAACTGCGCCACGCCGGACTGGCCAATAAAATCACCATAGTAAGCAATAATCCTGTCCTTCTGTGAGCCTTGAGGAGATATAAGGCCAATAACCGCATTCTAATCCATTGGTCAACTACCTAGGTAGGTTATCATATACACGTAAAAGCTACTCAGTACTTCGCTGCTGACTAGTCCAGTGGTTTAGTTTGATAACTACGTACAGAATATATATACACTGGAGAAACACGGATCTATAGAATGAAAAATTGATATTAGTCAAGCATTGCCTGGAGATGGGGGGATAAGAATATCAAGGGAATAATCGGCAGAGACCTAGCGGTGGGAGCTGAAGGACATGAACTAAATAGTACTAAATCCAAGATCAAAGCAACTGCTGTTAGTGTCTCCTAATATCCTCGACTCTCGTCGTACGAACATCTGATCTCTTGACAGAGACATAATCAAAATTAAAAGAGACATCAGATAAATAAATCCCTGAGATCCCTAACGCGGGGAATAGAATGTACTGTACGTCTAACCGGAGGGGAATTCACGGCATCACAGATCAAGGATGGCCCCGTCCAGAGTGAAATCCTGACCTTTGATGATGATAATGGCATATGCAAGAGTAAACCGGGAGCTGCTCACGCGAGCACTAAGCACCTTAGTATTCGAAATCCCCATGAACAGGCATAGTAGGCACTACAGGACAATTCGATGGCCATAAATCGCAAAATCTGCTTTTCCACTGTCAGGGAACGGAGTGGCCATGGAATGTAACATCAAGCCACGGCCTTCATTGATCAAAGTCGTCCTAGAGATCGATATTGTTAAGGGTAGGCGTTGTGCATTAAGGGCAGAGGTCAATGGTTGTTGTTCAGTCTCTTCGACTAAGAGATCCGGGACAATAGAAGAGACCGGGAGAGGCAAGTGAACCCGTTCGGCTTCGGGTGGTGCAGTAGGCAAGAATTCTCCATTTTTGGAGTCGTCATCATTATTGACTGCTACGTCCATAATCCGGTCAGGGATATTACCATCCTCGGGAAGCCGACTAAATCGTAGCGACATCAGAATAGGCAGGATCATGAAGCTTCAAATAATCTAGCTAAGTAAGGATACTTGAGGGAAATCTTTTCACAAATTGCCTTCGAACTTTAAGGTAGATCATTGGTTTGCTTGGGCCGCAGTAAGAGAATACCAATGTCTTGAGGCCACAGCGGAAGCTTATCCTTCGGATGGATGTATGATAGGCACGGGAAACGGCATTTCCTTAGCGTGGCTGAACATAAGCGAACCTGTAGGAACCTCTTCCATCTCATTAGTGTTACCCATCAGAAAGGTATGATCCCCACCTTATCTCGATTTCAGCGTCGGCTGCAAATACGGGCGGAGTCTAAATTCACATTGAACGATGTCTTTTGACAATTCACCTTCCATTGCATTTCGAAAGCCGAATAAGACATCATTCTTCCTCCGAAACAGCCGTTGTTCCTGACAATAAATGATTTGAATCAGCAGTGTTTTCGGGTAACGACTGAGAGAAAGTGGATCGAAAGAGCTCTTCACACAGATCCAAAAGGCTTGAGTGTCTTGTCGGAGGCCCTGGAGACCTACTAACAGAGAAATTTCAGAGAGGTAGTGATGCATAAAAGATATGATATATTCCGGAGTAGGCTTATGAAACAGAGGAGCCTGTTACACAATAGGGTCCCTGTTATCCTGGAGGGTATCACGGGTCTCATTGATGTCTTTATTGTATTAACTAGCTGCAACCTCTCTTCGTTTTCTAGCGGTCCTACCCGTTTCCTCCGGTGAAGTTGTTGCTGTGTATGTTGGGATACTAAATTCCAGCTCGAATGAAAGCAGAGAATAGACAACAAATGGCATACATTCAAATCCCGGCATTGGAGACAGGCTTTTCACCCTACTCAAAGCGGAAGCTGAAAGAGGTCTGTTAACCTAACTTAGCATCTTGTAATTGAATATTTCCTAAAATCAACAACACGACGCCGGATTCACCTGGTTGCCTCCGGAGAAGACATTTCACAGGAGTTGTATTTTGGTCTAGCTCTGACAAAGGTTACAGGAATTTGGTTACAATGCACAAATCCAGGTCCCATGATTTAATTAAGCAGGCTGAACCCATTTGTTTTTTTTTTTTGTCATTGTAACCAACCAAAATGCGCTGAATCTTGGCACTTATAGAAGTCTCGAACCATGCAACCGGATGGACGAGGTAACCAGACGGTACATGTGGATACTCATCAGATCATAATGGCAGACTTGGTACAGGACTAGCTAAGTGTCCGGTTACCTAGTCTGTCTGGTTGCATGTCCCGAATGTCATTTCTGCCATAGTTGCCGGCTTTTTCAGACCGTAAATGAACTGCAAACTTGCTTAATAATAAGGTTTCGGCTGAGCCGGCTGTGAAAGCAGTCGGAAACCCACCGCTTCCTTTGCAAATGTGGGCAGTTAGTTGTACATGTCCACACTCGTACTGTGACAGCATTGTAGTGCCAACATGATAAACAGAATGTACAAGTAGTGTCATAAAATGTATGTATAAGAAAATAGAACTATGGGAGCGATAACCCACGAATTGTCCTTGGACACTATGAGTAATATAACCTTAGATGTATTCTAGGTAATCCCTGCTCACCAGGTGGGCTAAGCCTCAAGATGTCCAACTCCAGTCTGATTACAACTTCTATTGGCATCTCTCGGCTTATGGTATTGATGTTCATGTCTACTCCATTTTGTGTGGTTATTATACATAAAGCTATAACAAACATCAAGCCCATAATATAGTACTCTAGCTATGTGCACTAGCATCACACCATTCATATATGTCATCTAATTAAATTCCATCTTTGAGCATCTCAGGGTATCCGCCTTCTATTCCCGTGAACTGTCGTGAGAAATGCCAGGAGGTAGGCCAAAACAGCCACAGGACCCCAGCAAAGCTGGGGTCTCAGGGCAAGCGAACATACCACAAGAACGCAAAGACCCAAAACACAAGCCAAAGGTAGTGAAAAAGAAGTTCCATTGCGATCTATGTAATCGGAGCTTTGTTGACATAGATGCATTGAGAATGCACGCAAAGAAATCAACTGCACACACCAAATCACAGCACGATGTGTGTACGGCGAAGAGTACAAGAACTCCACAGACAGTTTCTCCTTCAAACTTGAGTCAGGTCATGAAGAGTATCACCATCTCTAATCAGTCCAAACAACCGAAGCTGGCCAACAAAGATATTAGTTGTATTCCCTGTAATCGAATCTTTGAAGCTGAAGAGGCATACCAAATGCATATACAAAACTCGTCACGGCACAAGAACAGAGATCGAAGTGACCAAGGTGCAAGTGGGAGGCAAATTCGGGGACCTACGTCTACCATTCAGCCTTTTCCATCGCGAGATACTGCAACTCCCAATTTCGCCCTGGCCGAAGGGTCTGATCAGCTTTGGTGTTCTATCTGCCATAGGCAATTTCAAAACGAAAATGGCTACCGAAACCACCTGGCGACTTCAAAAGAACATAAAGTCAACACCGATCGGTTGTCGAACCCAAAAAGTGGAAATAACATTTTACCTGCCACCACTATTGTCTCGCAACCTTTGGCGTTGATACAACCACCACAAAACTTCGATTCACTGCCAGCGACCACACATACGGCTCCCGTGAACCCGTTACTTAGACTGCCAGATCATATTCTTGCTAGCCTAATACCTAGCTCGAACCTGGCTCATGTTCCTGGCGAAAGCCGTTCCAATGTCGGGGGACTGAGCCTCGGACACAGCCAGTCATGGTCGGAAGTCCCTATTTCAATACAAAAATTTGTCTTGGAAGCCCTTAAGCGAAAATGTCACCGTTCAGGAGCGCTCCTCAAGAGCGGTTATCGTTTGCAGGAAACGAACTCTGAAATCGGCGATCGTCGAAAATGTTGGAATTGCAGAGGTAAGAATTACCCACAACGCGCCCTTAGACTTTAAAGTTTTGATTGATGATAACGACAAATAGGCTTGAAGAGAGACTTGGACAAGAGACCCCACGGCGCATGCATTTTCCACCCGAAAGGTCGGCGAATTGAGGTAGTCATTGTTCTCCCGAACATGAGATAATCATTTCTAAGTAGCTTTGTATAGAAGGGCGACGAGAAGCAGTCATCGAAGCGAGTATGTTCAAAGTGTGGTGAGAAAGGAGAAGGATGCATCGTGTTGTCATCACATCAATTTCCACCCGTCGCAAGGAGAGCCGAGGATTATATGCGTACCCCTTCCTCCCTAGGGAAGCCAGCAAAGCGAGCCGCCGTTGCTCTTGATTGTGAGATGGTGGGTATAAAGGGAGGATATAGCGAGGCAGTTCAACTTTGTGCTGTTGATTTTATAACGGGCGAAGTGCTTGTGGATACCTATGTTGTGCCTGACCAACAAGTCACCAGTTGGCGTTCAAAAGTCAGCGGAGTAAACAGGGCTCTCCTGGCTGACATGGTCAACCAGAGAAGAACGGTGAATGGCTGGAAGGAGGCACGTCAAGCCCTATGGAATCATATTGATGAAGCCACCGTCCTTATTGGTCAAGCTTTATCTAACGATTTAGACGTACTTAGGATGGTACATTTTCAAATCGTGGACTCGGCAATTTTGACCAGGGAGGCAGTTAACCCAAACTGCGCCCGCTCTTGGGGTCTTAAGGTGTTATGTCAAGAATTGCTCGGTAAGACTATTCAGGACGGCACATCGGGCCACTACTGTCTTGAAGATGCATTTGCCGCTCGTGAAGTTGTCCTATTTTGCTTACAGCATCCCGATAGGCTTGAGATGTGGGCTCAAGTTCAGAGAGATCTCATTCAGAAGATACGCGCTGAAAAAGAAGCCGCAGAACGGAGGAAAGCTGAAGAAGAAGCTGCGAAGGTGGGCGCTAAAGCCACAATCCTATCTGCAAGCCTGGATTCTTCTGATGCATATGATTATGAGGACTATGAGGACGATTTCGATGTTGATGAAGTTCTGTTGTTTGGCGGCCGTCATCACCTCGGGCATAATTACTATTAATTTGGGTTCAAATTCCGCTGCTTTTCTTTTCTTTTTTTTTTTTTCCCTTTCCTTGGAAGTCTGCTTTGGTTTGCATCATTTGATGCTTTATTCCTGGGAAGCCTCGTAGCAATACACTTAAAGGCATTAAGACACAGTGACAAATACTAATCGAAACGTGCGTATAGTAAAAGCCCCGAGTACTAGTAATGATGACTGATAATAATACTTGCTATGCGGCGATTGACTGACAGAGCGAGCGATAGCCTGAGGTAAGTTCGGTGTTGTCCAAATAGGACAAGCCTATGATAGTAGTGACAATGCTGCAGACCATCTTGAACCAGAAGAATTGTCGAATCATCAGGTCCAAAAAGCTAAGGGAGAACTCTGAAATCATGAATGGTCCAGCTGAACGGTGTGTGAAAGTAGATGATGCGCCCCTTGCTGCATGCAAGTGTCCGGCCTGTCAATTGTGCCAGTACTTGATTGCACATCACAACTCCTCCCCAGGATAACTACGCAATGAAAATCGCAGGCTGAAATTGGAATATTGGTTATAATTTACTAGTAGTGCTATAGCTTAGCTACCGGTACTACCTGTAGGTATATATCCTGTATGTCTATAACCTTCCATCTCCACCAATAGAGATAGATTTGCCATTCTCAGCTATCCACAAACATCAATACCCCAACGTACGACTACCCGGCTACCTAAGGATTAATTGGAATTCTGACAGGAAATGTTCTATAAGCTATATGCACAATACCATTACTTACAGGTTCATTCAGCCAGGTGGTCTGGAATGTAGTGCGTTTCGACCATTGTGTCGTGTTAACCCTGCCGTCTCCCATCCAGTTTAAAGGCTTCAAAAATAGACTGATCTAAGTTCTGAAGGCTATTCTAAGTTTCCTATCGGTTGTTGTGGGTTCTGATTGGGGTCCTGCAATGCCTTCCTGATCTAGACGTTGAGAAGATCATCGAAGCTGTCTTCAGTTGCAGCAGGGAAGGCAATCGCAACGTCGGTGTCGCGTCGAATCTGTTCAAGAGTCTCTGCAGAGGTCACGGTTTCCAGTGGTAGAAGTTCATCAAAGCCGAATGACATGCTGCCCCTGAGAGACGGAGAGGCGCTGTTATCTACTGGCTCGGGAATATCTGCCGTCTCCCGAAATTCAGCAGCATCGTTATACGTAATCTTCTTAACCATTTGGGCTAGATGGATCTTGATCGGTTCATCTCCGCATTGAGCATGCTTCAGAACCTCATTCTTAAGACCCAAGATTTCCGACCGTAGACGAGCAATTTCCGCAACTAATTCATCCTTTTTGTCTGACTGCTCCTTGAATCGAGATTCTAGCATCATCGTGTGCACCTTCTTCTTTTGACGGCATTTGCTGGCAGCCAGCCGGTTCCGCTCGAGGAACTTCTCGCGCTTCACCCTTTCGAGTCTCTGGTCGTCGTCTTCTGCTCCACTGCTGCCGTTTGTGGGTAGCTTGACTTCGCGCATCTTGCGTCGTTTATTCCTGGTTTTTCCCAATGTGTTTCCTCCACATAAGTTCTTACCCGGACTGATGTCCCCACAAATGGACAGTTCATCCCAGGAATCTTGGATCAATACCGGCGGATCCTCCGAGGAGAGTGCTTTCTGATCGTCGAAAGGGGGAGGCGTTGGTTGACCATTCCGAACGTGGGAATTCTTCAAGTCGCGTTCTAAGTTGATGCTTGCAAAAGATTGATCATTCCTTAGATTCCATGAGGGTAGGGATGGAGACATGGGGCTTAAACCCCAGACATGTTCATCATCCTGGAGTGGTAGTCCCAGGAAATCACTTGGAAAAGCGGTTCCGGTGTCGAATGGTTGCAGCGGAGCGCCTATTGCATTTGCAGCAGTAAAGGCTGGCCCGGCCAAGGGCGACTGCTCAGCTAGCATATTAAGAGTCGACATGTAGTACACACGGGGTCGACTCGGTCAGAACGGCGATGGCAAACAAGATTTTCGAGGGACTGGGGGATACAGAAAGTAGTAATGATGCTAATCGACTGTGCTAAGGGAGGACGAAAGGTCGAGGAAGATAGGGCAATGATTGTGGGGAAGAACTGCGAGCTATCTGTCTGAGAGAAACCAATAAGAACTTGCGGGATCCCAGCTTCGAAATTGGGCTGATTCCTTCGGGAAGTGGCAGTTTAGGAGATGAAACCGGGACCAACCAATTGCTCCTCAGAGTTTGGTTGATCACTAGACAGGTAGTCAGGGGAATCTTCAAATAGACATCTTGGAGACAGCGAAGTGACGACTCATGGAGGGTCTAGGTACCAGGACCTTCCCAAACCCGAAGAGGGAGAACAAAACAGATCAAGAGCCAAATTCTTGACCCGGAAGCCAGTTTGGTGCGGCCTTGGGCGGAAAGGGAAAGCAAGACTGGGGGAACACCACGGATCTCCCAAGGCAGCAACACCCGTCTTCCCACGGTTGATCTGGGCAAGAGCGGAAGCCTCTAAGGGGGAAATCTCTGGTGGAACAGGACCGGAAAAAGCATGCGATATCTCGAGGCCAAGGCTTGATTGAAGCAAGCTATACATTGTTACCTTTGACGAGAAGGAGAATTCAACCTTCAGGGCGGGAAAGAAAAGAAAAGGCGGGCTCGGATAGAGAAAGGAGGAAACCAGAGGATCCAGGATCCTGCTTGCACTTAACCCCCGTGAAGCTCTCTTCGGAAGCCTTTGACGTTCTGAGCGGTGTGCCGTAACTGCCGTTGTGGAAAAGGAGAGGCAAAGGTTTGAGGCATCGACACCATGCCTGCACCCACTGAAACGAAACACGAGGGTTATCGGGTTGATGCCACTGGTCATAGGAAGGAGGAATGGAATAGTATACAGACATACTACATAGAGGGACATCGAACCCGGGGACGGTGAAGAGATAAGGTCAAAGATGGAGTTAAAGCTATCATAGTCACGGTGGTGCTGCTGAAGCTTTGGATGATCGCCAAGTCGCTGACATCACGACCGCCGAATTCCCGAACAACGATTGTCCAGAACGGCTGTTGGGGTTGGTTGATGAGAACCGGATCCGGATAAGAGTTCAAAGTTGAACGGCCAATGAAACTCCATGGTATGTCCATCAGCCATTCGTTTCGAACACACCTGGAAATTCTTAAAAGGAAACCAAATAGAGTGCGATGTCCCATGGTTTTTTTCTTTTTTGGTCCTCTCTTCCGGTGGATGCATATCCAACGGAAGGTTTTATGCGGGGACAACAAAACGGCACATGGGCCGACGACTGTGTGTAGCTCCTACACTTGAACTCTTATCTTGATACAAATCGTTTCTTCGAGCATTGGAACCTGCAAGCTCGGTCCTCCTTTTGACATTGAACCCTTAATTATGCTTCCCAAAACTTCTCCCTTAGAAACGGCTCCACATCGTGGAGGAATAACTCTAGATGATGCACTCTTCGAGTTCCTACTCGATCGTCAGCTCCCTTGCTCCTTTTCAATGATTGGGCTCAGCTATCACAATAGTAACAGTGTGTTTCTAGTTGATAATTAACTAAAATGTACAGAGACTCACCTTGCTTGGTGGCAGAGACATGCATATCGTTCAACATTGCAAGAAAGTGTACAGTGCCGCGCATCAGACCGAGATTTCTCGGAATATTATTCCACTCCTTGGTTCTTGAACCACTCAAACCAATGGTTTGGCGGGATTCTGGACCTTCGAGAAGATTGGGGGATTTCAGAGGTTCGACACTCAGTTGCCTATTCAGCTGGACAACTCATTGATTCCATGTTATTTCACCTCCATTTCCCGGACACCCTACAAATACAAAACATTAAAATATCGGTTGTCCCTGGCTTGGCGATCGTGGATACCTTGTGATTTATTGGCTGGACAATCCTCCGTCTTTGAAGCCGTGGAACTCGATTCATAGTTGATGATCACTCCGTCTTACCCGGACCCTACTCTTTATTTTTATTAATAATAATAAAAAAACGGTTTATCTCCGTTCCTCATAAGTTCCACAATTGACCCCACATCACAAACGGAAGTGTTGTCCGAACCTCCTATAGCTATGATACATAGGTATGCATGTATACCGATTTTTGGGTTGCCCGCCACCTTACTATGAAAGATATGCGAAGCAATATATGTACCAAGCTGATTCTCCACCTTTTTGCCTACAGGGTTCAAATTTACGGGTTCCCAGCCGCGCGAGAAAAAGACAACTTGATAAAATTTCCGCTATATTGACACAATCTTGGCTCTCCACTCTATAGATAGTACATTCTACCATTATTATATTATCACGTCCGTATTGAGCCTCTCATGTACGACCAGATTTGCCTGACTGCATACGCGGGGCTTTTGGGCCTCATATGCCTTCCTTGATAGCATCCCACGGGCCACCCTCTCCATTCCTCTTGCCTTCTCTAGATTCGTGGACCATTATCAACAAGAGGAAAAATCTAGTCGACGACAGCTTTCAATCATCGGTGATATATAGATAAAGTACAGTGACGGAATTCCATCACAGGTTTGAATCGAAGGAAAGATCTGAACAACATGACGTGTGTAATATTAATGAGGACTTCGATATTATCATATGCGTAACGTGTTCATTGGGAGTTTTATCATAGCTCTGATTAGACTTGGCATAGGGTGAGGTTCTAAGGTCACACGTGACGTCCAAAGAGAACCCAAGCTTCATTTCAAAGAAGGCACTAAGTGTTCTGCGTATACTAAGCCTCAACCTGAAATATCATTATATGATTCATTAAGTTCCTATCGTAGCAGTATGATATGAGGTGATATGAGGACCATCGCCACACCAAAGCCTAGTACAAAAATTAAAAAACTTACTATAAGATCATATACGTATAACTATCATAGTATTGCAATTCTGATTGGGCGTTGTCATGTCACTATCATAGGTTCGGTTATGGACTTACGAGATACCGCGACCGACCCACAGTACCGTGACTGCTCTTGCCACGCGTAGTGCAGTATATTTTCTCGGAGAGTGGTGTTGCCGCTAAGTAGCTTTCTGCCTTCTTGGAGACGTGCTGACAGGGTTTGGTGAAGTTTTCTGTGACTTGTTTGATGACCTCGTGGGCAGAGGTAAGGCTGTTTGTGTCTCTGGATCGGAGGTGGAACCCATTCTGTATATGGAAATGAAATGTAAGAACCTGTTCTTAATTGTACGAACTGGGCTAACTGCTCTAAACAGCCTTATCTCGACCCACAAGCACCACGAACCGCGAGATCATCAAACAAGCTACAGAAGGCTTCACCAAACTCTGACAACATATCTCCAAAGAATGCAGAAAGCTACTTAGTCACCACTCTCCGAGAACCTTGAGGTGAACGAAACCTAAGATATTGAAATGATATCTGAACCCCTGCTTTATGAAACTACAGGAAAATCAAGGAACCTTCGACAGAATGTCAGACTTTGATAGCATTTACTAAAAACTTATAAGGGTGTCCGAAGTTCTACTACCATGGGATTCTGTAGCGTTTACAGGAGATTGATTTGGAGCTGCCCCAAGCTCGCAAGCCCTCCGGCTGCCCTAATCAAAATTAATAGCAGATCCAAGAAATCCCGCCTCTTTTTGGTAGAAGCGACGTTGTGATGGTTTGGCGTACAGGTGGTTTCCGCATTTCCCGCGAGAGTCAGGCTGCATGAAGGAGCCTCGGAACGATTTTACGGTGTCAAACTTTCACTTTTCTTCGACATTTGTAACAACCGTCCTGTATTAAATTTGTGTAAATGACCTGTCGAAGATGGCGTTTAGTATGGCGGGTACATTGATTGGATCACAATAAATATGCACATACAGGAACAATCATGCACATGTCAGTATGTATATACCTATGTATGGATGTCCTTGGCCTTAAGCAAAGCTACCGAGAGTTCAGTGGTTCCAACTAGCTATGTATACATGTTCGGCTGTACGACTATTCTATTCCAACTGCTGGTCTCTGTTCTCTTATAGAGGTATCCTCATTGCCTCTTATCCTGAAAAGGCATATGGTCATTGCATACGATGGCAGGTATGCTTCCGACTCGGGAAAAGTACCCAAAAGTCTCCCACAACCTCAGTTGCCTGCTTACCCCTCGCCAGTTCTCGATCATCATCGTCGTTACCCTTGCATTCTCGCATTCCCGTTCAGTATCTCTAACACTCCCATTATCACTGTCCTCGGTCTCTGTAAGGAGAGGCCCAAAAACGAGGCCCAACCGGCTCATGTCCAATAATCCTGAGACGCTGATCGATCGGCCTCTGAGTCCTTTCTTCTGCCGCTGGAGTTCAACCATGCGCTCTGTCTCGTGGATCATCAGCGCACAAAGCCCGAACACAGCACAGATGAGTTCAAGCTGCATGTCGCTTGTTAATGCCAGAATTGCAAGGGTGATGACTTTGATCCTTGTCGACTCGGTGGGAGAGACACCGGCCAAGCGGGTCTCTGCACGATCGATCTCACAATCAGAGAAGCAATGATTAGATATATCTACCAATGCTCGGTATAATTCCACAGAACCTAAAATGCCACCTGGTAAACCAGCTAGCAGTCTCTTGAAGACACAGGCGACACTGAGAGCGTGAAAACGACCCCGAAGTAGATAGTCGGAGTCGGATCCAAAGGAGCCTGTCGGTAATTCGCAACCCCTCATGGTAATATCAACCTTGTCTTTGCCTTTCTCTGCAGATAACACTTGATTGGCAAAATGATCATACATACGGGCCGCTGCCCTGAGATCTCCCGAATCAAAGAAAACATGACGGGTTCTTGGTGCTGAATTGACTGGTTAGTGAGCTCTATCCACTTTAGTATAAACTAGTGAAGGAACATTCACCATGAGACTTCAGATATGCTGCCGTGGCAACCATACAAGCGGGTAGTTTGAGGGTGGTAGGGGCAAAATCCGCAGGCAGCGAAAGAAAACTATACCCTCCGAAACGAGCAAGGATTTCCAGAGGTCGACCTTTAAGAGAATCCATTTGATAACAGCGATTCGATAAGCTCGCAAACGTTTTCATATGGCGTAATGTAAGTGTTGTTGTGCTTTTATAGTGCCGTAGATGCAAGCTGGATCGCATGCTATGGATCTTGCGCAGGATGCCCTGTTTCGGATGCTGGGGCTTCTCCACTGTTGCAGAGGGAGGTTCAGCTAGAACAGCATAATGAGTTAGTGGCATTCACTAGATTTCACCACCAACCGACATAGGTACTAACCCGTCCCTGAAGCATTGTCCTTCCTGAAATCGAGAGGCCGGAGAACTAGTTTCTTAGCTAGGAGGTTAAACTCATCGATTGCCCTCTGCTGACGGATCTGTACTGAGACCGTGCTGGAACCGGAATATAGCCTCTGGGATAGCATTTCCAGCGAAATGTTGGATTTGTTGCGGGGTCGGTGGTAGATAACTTGCTCTTCTGGTCTTTCATACTCGTGGTCTGTAGCATTGCCGCCAGAGCTAGCTCTATGCACGGAGCTTCGAATCCGTGGAGAGGGGCCAGGCGTTCCCGGCTCGGTCTTTACAAGCGATGGTACTCGCAAATAGGACGAATGGCGTACATCAGAACAAGAAGAGTCATACGTCAGACCGCTCTCGATCGTAGTTATCGGACTGGCGACTCGTCTCGACGGGTGGCGACAAACTGTTACTGTCGTTCTCTCTGAGGAATCTGAGAGAACCGTTTTGTTGCTAACCTTCCTTGACTCGGGCTGCACATCAACTTTGCTGCCTTGAGCCATAGGGTGTGCATCTCGAGCGTTCGGGGGAAGAGCAACTAGGTTATTATGACTCGCTAAAGAACTGTATCCATTTCCACCGTCAACAAAAGCACCTGACGGGCAAGTCCGCCCTGGTTCAGAACTGGAGCCCTTCTGCATTCGATAGTGGCTAAGGAATTTCTTGAATTCCTCGAGACCCCAATACCCCTTACGTCGCAACCCAGACCGTTTGGAATCCCGAGAACGTCCTGTTGAAGAAAGGCAAAGTTCTTCGTATACTGGCTCCGCAGTCCCCTGACTTTTTTTGGTCATCGCGGTAGCGTATCGATCTAGCTCGGGACTCTCTCGGCCACCACCTTCATCGACCAGAGCGAGATCAGCCACAAACCCAGCGCCGTCCAGGGACCAGTTCTTGGCGCAAAGATCCAGTGAGGGAATATCTGTAGTTTGCTCCAGCCCCCTCGCCGACTCCAGATCCGGTGACTGTGGCACGGCAGCATCGGTCGAAATTTGAGGGTTAAAAGGGACAGTTTGCGAGATCTGCGACCGTGACCGTTTAATTCTGTAACTTTTTTCCCCGTTATATAGATTTGAGATAAGCGGAAGGCTGTCAAGGAGACCCATGGTAATCGGTATTGCTAAGAAGTAGCACTGGTTAAATTTTTACTAAAAGAATAACAGTATAGACATCCAAGACGGTTGGCACTGGCCGTTGATTTTGGTAATTGGTAGCTGTCATCTTCCGATTCCGGCAACAGCCATCAGAGGGAAGGCGTTATGAATTATTGATCCGCGTTAGGAAAGAGACCCTAAAGGAAGGTATATCCCGAGTTTCCCGAATTTCCTGAATTCTCGAGTCTACTCCAAAAGGTGGATATGAATATTTATCCAAGTTATCGGAATATTTGAGCACCTAAAGGGAAACAAAATCAATGTATTGAACATGCCACACGCATTTAACTAGAATATAGCAATCAACTCTAATACATGCTTGTTTACCTAAAGAATTATAGAAACCATATGCCCTTCTCTTCTTTCCATTCATTAAGGAAGACTCGTAGCTTCGTTGCCGTGTAAAGGCAGTGCCAGTTCAGTCTAATTAGTGGTAACAAAGGGAGGATCCAACATTTTCAAGACTCAAAAGGTACATGGCGAGAATAAACTTGTTGGACTCATGATAATGGCAGGGTATACTCCTAGGAGGGTTCAACTGACGCGTTTAGGGTATGCTTGTTGCAAATGAAACCATAAAGACCACTGAATATGCCCATATCCTGAAGATGATGTGGCAGGCGAAAATGATCCAAGATGGGGTGCGAGATAATGCTAGTACGGGATAGGACAACAGCAAGTTAGAGACTGAAAAGCGAAAGCCAATAATTCTTAAGTGGTTCTATTGTCATCAGTATAAAACGCCAGAGAATCTGTCGGAAAAGGCACCACCGCCCTATGTAAAAGGGCGTGCGCTAAGCCAGACTCAAGTAGCACTGGGAAGTGACAAGAGAAGAAAAAGGAAAAGATAAAACCTTGGCGGGTACATTATAAACCAGCAAACTCTTAGGAAGATTGTTATGGATCACATAACACTTCACTCACGGTTCATGAATGAAAGACATATCCCCAGTTCAATGTAACGCCCATTATCATGTATCCAGATATTTCCGTCACCACCCATCTGGCTCACCCTCGAGAAGAATATATTTCAGAATATCACTCAATGTGAGGACTCCCTTTAAGCGGAACTGGTCATCCACGACGATTAGGCGGTGTACCCGAGATTTGCGAATGGTATCGAAGATCATATCGAGACCATCATCGACCGAGCATGTATAGATACCGGGGAAGTCCTAGAGGCCAAGTAAGCGGCGCCAGAGAATAAAAAAGAATCAAGTTCATACCGCAGAGCGCTTTTTCAACGCTTCGCCGACGCTCAAATTCAAATCGTCATACACACCACCGCGGATCAGAGCAATGACATCGACAGCCTCAAAAACATTGTATACAGTCCCTGGGCCGCATGAGCGCCAACACCTTGTTTGTTCCAACAGGGCTGGATTGCTCACCCTCTGAATTAACGATGGGTACACTTGATATGCTGCGCTCTACCAAGCGATGGATAACATCAATAACTGGGGTGTCCATTGACGCTGTTACCACGTCGTGATAGGTACCAAGTCGGATTTCCTTCAAAGGTTTCCGCAACTTTTGGGTTTCACCAACATTGACCGCCACGAATTTGAGGATACGGTACTGGGTGACGACACTAACGACCAGCGGCCTATCGGTTTGGCTATCATTGGAAACGAGCGGTATTCTTCGGGCCCTAGATAATAGCATTCGTCGGCAGGCATCATAGAGGGTTTGTTCCGGATCAATTGATATTGTTTCTGGAGGTGCGACACCAAGCGCCCTTTCCACATCTACATTCAAGGTCAGCCTCTATGCTAAGGATCGGGTGACCAGAGTTTGATGATGGGCATGCAGGGGTGTCTGGGCTTGCAGAACGCCGTTACCTCGAAGACTATTCAAGCGAAATTGGTCGATCTGATCGAGCGCAGCCGGGTTCTGCACGTAATATTGAATGACATTGATATAGTCTGAAGTGGTGAGAAGACCCGCGAAGGTAGACGTGCTCGAGTCCCACATAGGCGCGGAAACGATGCCTGTTGCACGGCCATTATCAATCAGTTAGCTAGCGTCCTTGGCACAACGCTGATTTCAACAAGTGATGCTCTAGCTCAGATAAGGAAAGGAAGGGAGGGGTTCATGCCATTTTGGATGAGGATATTCAAACTTTCCTTAACGGAGAGCGAAGTATCGAACACGATCAAGCGAAAGCTGAGCGGCAGAACATCATAGCTAGTGCGGACTTTAAGGAAGTTTCGAATCGCGCGCTGAAGATGCGCATCGACGTTGTTAAGTTAGCACAGATTTCATCCATGATGATTTGGAGCAAGGCGCATCCCAACAATGCAAGAAGCGGTATGAAAAACAAAGTCGCACACACCCCCACCAACCTTGCCCCCCCCCTTCTTTTCTTCGCTCACCCTTTTTTTTTTCACTCCTTTATTATTGTATTATTGGCTTTTTTTTTAAGGAGAGAGAGAAAAGGAAAGAAAGCATCTCGCCCTCCTGTGAATGCAAAACTGGAACCGGCGGCGTGGCCGTCAGGGACAACATGACCGAACAGGGGTATTAGCAGCTAGGGTAAAAGGAGAGACGGAAAGGGATGGCCTAAGGGAGAAGTGCGAATAAGGAAACAAACGGTGAGAGAAGACGGCTTACCAGGCCCAGTCGCTCATCGCGGTCGATCGCTCTCTCGGGATGAACAGGAACAGGCGTCATTATTGGATAAGGGAGGCCTCGCGGCCGGAGGTATGAAGATGGCTGCACAAAACCGCCCTCGTGACCACCTTTGGTCACAGCACGTCCGTTACGATCGTGGGCGCGGTTGCTGTTACTGCGGCTGCTTCCGCCAGTAGGGTTGTTTTTGCGGATGGTCAAGCTGCCAGGCGGGAAGGATGATAAACCCGCAACTCCATGAGGGGCAGTGATCCTGTCCCTATCCGTGGGGGCGTGTGATGATCGGTTGAGATTTAGAGCCTCCTCCGCCATTATCGGACTGAGAGGATAAACCAGCCCACTCCGTCCGGATGAAGATAGGCGTGAGGGATGGCGCCGCGGGAAGCTGCGCTCAGCCCGATAGGCTGGGGAAAAGGGGGGCCCCTTTTGGGGGCAGATATGGTAAACGTAGTAATTGTATGATAAAATGATCGTGATGGTCTGGTCTTTTCCGACTCTAATTTTTTCAAGTTAAACTTTGCTCTCTTTCCTCTTCCTTCTTCTCTCAAATCCACTCTCCACGTATCCCTCACCTTCCCACTCATACAATTCACGTCGTCTCTCTCGCTTCTCCTCACCCTTCCTCACCCACCGTCAATATTCCCACGATGGCAGCTGGGTTAGAAGGATTTCCTGGTTGAATGAATGGAACGACACACGGACTCTAAACGTCTTGAACCCTGCAAATCCAATCGAGTGAATAATGTCACCCAGAGACACGAGGCGCAGCAACCGGAAAAGTCTTCACGTGCCTGGCAGGGTTCAAAGCTGGAGGAAATCCAGTGCAAAAAGGAATAAAGGTTTTGCAGGATTCGTTGCTCTCACGGAATCGATAAGCATGGCACAAACAACTCAATAAGGAGGGGGGATAAGAACGAGGATGGACTGTTGGTCCCCACCTCCTTTAGGATTCTCTCGTCGGTTCAGTCTCGTTTCTTCAGGTTAGAATATACTCTAATGAGTTATTCCAAGTTCGGTGTCTCCAGACATTCTGCCGTTATTTCCGTCACAAAACCCCGCCCCGCCATGGCGGTGGCAGCCAATGCACGTGATGACACCTTGAACCCTGCATAACAACCAATTGAGGCAAATTAGTGATCATTCCAAAATCTTCAGGGTGGCAGATGCAATCGCTTGATCTGCTAGGCTTTCTGGGCGGGGGACGCAGAACCCCGCAGTGATAGTACGTATTGGTAAGCAGAGATTGACCAGGTGTGAAGCTACGATGTAGTATTACAGTGCATTACGTAGCATATAGCGATAGATACTAAATATATCGGTTACCTTTCAGCTCGTTTTAACTGCGATGTGAGCTAAGAAAAGAAGAAGCAGGTTGGATGGAAGTATGGTTTGAATCTTTAGGTAGAGGTACATAAGGTAATAATAGCCTTACCGTTTCCCCGCCGGGTAACCAAAATAAATCAAAAACAACCCCGGAGCTTTGACCATGTATAATTTCATACGGTACTAGCTTCAAACAGTCTACCCTATCATACCTTCTATCATAGCAAATGAGATGTCATGCCATTATCGTTCCTTGCTCCATCTAGTATTGAATAACTAGCCTCTTAAAGCAAGCAGCATAAAGAAATGAGCTTAATGATAGGCGTTTATTCCATATTGGTTATATTGTCATTAGTTGCTGTTCCCGACTATACAGTGTATATATCTAGAGGGATGCAGCTCGCTGTAAATATATGATATCAGAAAGCAAGGGGCACTAGAGCAGGAACGTCCCCAGGACAATTAAACCGGAAGGAGGGCTTTTCTTCCTAGATAATAAAATAAAGAACCAAAGGAAGAAAGGGAAAAAAATAATGGATCAGGGTAGAGACATAATCTCCTGGCATGGGAATCACGATACTACAGGGGAAATATTCGCTGGAAGCTCTCCGTTTGCTTCTGGGGAGTCGATTTGCAAGGAATCCAGTTTCTGCTCGAGTTCACTAGATTCATTGTTCTGGCTGGCAACAAGGCTTCGGCCAGTCCCACCTTTCAAATAATTTTCATGCTCGCCCACCTGCTTTCCCCCATTGATCCAGCGTTCCCGGTATTCACGCCGCCGGGTCTCGGCGAGCTGGTTCAATGCAGGCCAGTACACAGAGTGGTCGTATTCGAACTCAACATCACCGCCTGCAGACTTCATCAACTGGGCTGGCGGGATGTGGTTCCGGAGATCTTCATTGAATTTAAGCTTCTCCCGAGTAACGGGGTCAAGGAACGGGCTGATGATCTTGAAAAATCCCCAAATCACAAAGGGTACTATACCCACAGCGGTCAGTCGATCCCCCTATATAATTCGAGAGCGGCAACCAGGTCCTCACCATTGGTAACTAGAGATCTTCCCAGTCGCTCAGGATAGTGGTACTGGAGCATATGTATTGTCTGCCTAGCTTGGCTAATGGTCGCGTTTTGGCCTGCCTTGGTCTCGTTGAAATCGACCAGGAGAGCCAAAGTCTCCTGGTCGGGGCCCATCAAGTCGACGATGCGCTCTAGCATGAACACTAAATGCTGCAGCTGGCGGTCACTCACCTGGGTGTTCTGCTTCGATGGCAGCAGGTAGAGACATGGTCGACCATGAACATCATAGCCAAGGATGACCTGCTTGCCAGTCTCGTTTTCGATGGAGATATGCTCAGGCGTCAACTTGTTGCCGATGTACTCACGGCGCCAGACCAATGTTGCACGAATACGGTTGATGCTATCTATCACGTTCCATTTTGATGCACGCAAATAACGAAGCAAGCATTCTCGAGTAAGAAACATGCGCTCGTCGTCGCTCAGGGGGCTGGTAGGAGCATCTTTCGCTGAGCCAGTCGGAATAGTTGTCCAGGAAGACACGGTCTCCAGCACCGAGTTGTACTTGGTTGTTTGGTCTGAGGTTAGCTCCGGTAAGGGGCATGGCTTTGCGCCTTCTAAGGGCCGAGCGAATGGCTTCTTGACAAGACCATCTGCAGCTGATAAGGGGAAATCGAGATCCGAATCCTCACCCGTATTGGCCTTCTGAGGTGTTGCATTTGTGTTAGGTACTTTGTTCTCATCAAGGACATGATCCGATTCGACATCGGGGGTTGTTGGCTGTTGTTGTTTCTGCTGTTCTGATGACGGGTTGACAGCTTCTGCAGATGTCGTCACAGCTGGATCTGTCTCCGCCTCCTGGATGGCAGCCATGGAATTAACGGGCCTGAAGAATCTGTGCGTGAGCCCACAGGTAGGGGACCGGGGGGGGCGAAATCTTCTTACCTTTGCTGTACGATTGGAGTTGACGAGACGGGCGATCCCCTCTTTTAAGTGTGTGATTGTGAGAGTCCAGGTGTGGGTTAGAGCTTGCAGATAAATATTAATTAATCGCAAAACTGTCTAGCGATAAATTAAGTTATCCAAAATTGCTTTTGTCACTGTCGCGTTGTTTCTACGAATCTCAACTCTGGTCTCGACGACAGGCTGTCAGCTTCAGGAACGGTCCGACATTGCTGGAAGTATTGTAGGGGTCGGCGTTCGGCACGCTAATACCTTATTGATTAGGGACTATAGGGAATTAGAGTCAAAGATCCTCACTATATATGACCTCCGAATCATTCTCTATTTATTTATAATCGAATTTAGAGTCCATGTAGATAGAACCTTTTAACTATGACAGACTTCCCAGCTTCCAACTCTTTGACCTTTCCATCCTCTTTCTCCTCACTCTATCCCGCCTAACCGCGCGGGGCTTTCGGGCCACATGTGCCCTCCTTAGTGCCAGCCATTTATCAGTATATAGGTGTCACCCGCTTCCCACAGTCCCTAATAAGAACCAAAGCAGGTCATTATTATTGATCTTATCCTTGGGACATGACTCACGTGATTTCCTTGTAACCCTAATCTCGGTTAGCGACCAGACGAGTGTAGTGTAGCTTACGCGTGTTTGCGCCACAAATAAATGGCGCAAATGCTTGCCAGCTATTCTAGATTAGGTCAATGGCTGTGGCGATGCTCGCGCAGCCGCTATAATAGTCCTGCCGTCCGAGTCGTTAACCAAGATAAGTGGAAAAATGGAAGATCCACCTAGAATGGATTAGTCTCTAGCACAAAGTTAACATGATCCAACATGGGATCCGGATGCCATTGCTTATGAGCACCAAGGCTGCGCTGAGAATTGACATGGTACTCTATAGTGTGGATGTATGGATCCCGATTGTCGTGGATTCATTCGTAGTGTAACGATCGCTCAATCTAAGAAGAGAAAGAATGAATTCCTATCTCTATCTATAGGCAGCTATGTACGAGGAGATCAAACTTGCAGAAGGAAAGAAGGAAAAGACAAGAAAGCAGAGAAGAGAGGGCTTCTTATAGCTTCAGGATCTGAGAAAGACCCTAGGTGTTGTAGGAAGCCCCCAGGAAGAAGAATAGAAAACTAAATAGTAAAGGGAAGTCCCTTACAGGTAAAATGGTTTCTTGTCTATAGGGAAGTTTCTAACCTTTATAGATTCGCCTCTGTAGGGAAAAGCCAGAAGAAAGAAAATAAGAGAAAACAATGAAAGCAATTTGGCAAACCCATTATAGTAGGGAGACCCTTTCAAAGAAAGAAAGAGAAAAAAAGGAAATTTTAAATAGAAGCGAATTCTATCGGGAAGTTCCAAAAGAAATAATAAAGCAATCTTGCATCCGTTACACGTAGCGGTAATATTCTCAGAGACCTATAGTCAATCTTTAATTCACATCGCTTTATTGATTCGGCCTCCGCAGTCGCAACGTGGATATATTCAATAGCAATGGTAACAAAGATGGCCTTGTCTTTCTTGGATCGGTGCATAACCATGCACCTTTGAGTTGCCGATCTTTTTTAAGGGCTTCGTCTGATGCCTTAGGTGCACCCAGCTGGAGGTTATAAGCAAGTATTGTCGGAATCATCAAAGGAACCACCATCTGATAGTGATAAAGGCATAGCAGAAGAAGGCTCAGCAGGGTGTGAAGGATAAAAGTAATCCTATGAAATAACGTAATCGGGGCTAGGATACCGAGCCGGTCCAAATACCCATACAAAATGTCATTTTCTATGATAGGAATTGATAGGGACACCCGCCAAATTCTTTTGTATGATAGTACCTTATATATAAACGTGAAAGGTGCATTACAGCCAGTGTTACCACTAAAAACTTAGGATCCCTAGCAACTTTTCAACTATGTACTATACACAGTATCCGTACTTGACTTATTTGACTATTATTGTTCATTATTAATAAAATAAATCGCCTAGAGTCAAACCCAAAATTCTATTCCTTTAGGTCGCCATATTAAGACTCTATTTGGCCCGTACGCCCAGACCGCCTTATTTTCCGCTTTCCTCATTGGGAACGGGCGGAAAGCTCTCATCACGAGC
>JAHQZX020005275.1:0-27598 GCA_019804575.2 Pseudotulostoma volvatum
GTAGGCCATGCAGCGATAGGGGCACACTTACTGAAAACTCGAGCTCGAGAGAGTGAAGAGTGTCAATGGTGCCGAGAACCGGCTATTTGGAAACCCCAAAGCTTCGGGGTTTCTAGCAAATACGACAGAAGGATGTCCTCGGAGAGATCAAGGGGAGACGGATAGGGCTAGGAGAAACGATGAGTGGGGTCTAGAGGCCCTTGATATGACCTTGTTGAACTTCTTGCCGCAACCAATGATTGTGTATCCCAATGTGACGTAACTTGGTTTGTAGCTGCGCAATTTCTTCAGTCACAAGTCGGATTGTTTGCTCTTTACCGCATTCGATGCGAAAGTAACGGTTATGTTATCTAGGCTGATCAAAAGTTCTCTACTCACATACATTGCTTTTTTCATCGTCTGTGACAGTGCAAGCAATTCAGCTTCTGTTGTTGATATCCTTACCGTGTCTTGTTTGTTCGCCCTCATATGCTTTAGTAATTATGCAATCTTTCCAGCGATTCCGGTAAGCGTTCCTGCGCAAAAGACAGCTTTCCAGCTATCCGCCAACCGCACTTTTGTAGTCTCTCCTTGAAGAGGGTCTTCACGTATTTAACGAATTGATACTGTTAGAAAAATCTCATTGCATGGGGATCTACCGCACGCGGAAACTGTGACAATCTGAAGCTGGTACACGAAAGATGCTTAGAGTGGAATCGTCATCAGGTTCGCCCCAGACAAATACGAATTAATACACCTGACACATGCACTAGACGCTTTGATCTCAGTCAAACCCCCTGCAACTTGGAGAGGTGCTAAAGAAGCCAGTAGCAGAAGCATGGGTCCTAGGTGTGAGGCCTCAACCTAACCAAAACCGCCGGAAAAATGAAGACCTAAGCCAACGCCCTAGCCAGACTGGCGAGATCAACCTGGAGCATCCCCATGGCCCGACAGGTATACACTATGGTAGTACGACCGGCGATGACATTCACGGGATTTGCCTGGTACCAACCTGATGCCAGGACAGGACATGGACTAGCCCTAACACGCAAGCTGCAGAAAATCCAAAACCAATGCTTGCGCATAGTAACTGGGGGTTTTCGAGCCACCCCAATCAAATCCCTTGAGACCCTGGCTTACGTACCCCCATTAGACCTATTTCTTACTAGTAAGGTAGTGGCATATAGGGTGAGGACACAACGCAGCGGCGTGGAGGCCCTTGTTAGGATGAAAAGTAGCCGGATCCGGGGGACACTGAAAGCCAACAACGCGAATTGATGCGGCAGTGGTCGGCCATCCAAGCCTAATGCAAGAAGGGTGGATGGATGGGTGGACGGGCCGGACAAGAGAATCGGACCGAAGATATGACCATAGCCAAGCGCAAGAGGGGGAGGTTGGTCAAAGCCTCTTTACAAAAGAGAGATGGGAAAAGAGATGGAGAGCTAGCCCAGCAGAGGCTTTCCCGCAACCCGAGTTCTAAATAGCTAGGGGGTATTCAAAACCGGCGGACCTGGTTCGGTGATTGAGAAAAAGGAGAGAAGCTTACAACAGATCTTCGCGTGGCCTATCCTGAATGACTTCGAAGCCTGATGCGCCTATCTAAAGATCAGTTTGAGGCTCTCTTAAATATATACCGGCGAAGAATATGGCCTCAAGGATGTTCAGTCAGCCTCTGCTGCACAACAGCTTATGATTTTTTTTTTATCGTGGGCCAAGACGCTTCATTCCGCCTTAGAGAACTTTTCGGGCACGGCACCTCGTAAATGAGTCGATATTTCCATCGCGCACTGCGCCCGCCCATTCGCTATTACAGAGCCACCGTCAGTCTTCCACCGAACGAGATGCCATCCGCGATTCTCGAAAACCCCAAGCTATACCCATACTTCGAGGATGCGCTCGGTGCAGTCAACGGCTCGTATGTTCCAATTGGGGTAAAGAACCTAAAGAATCAAGCCGACTACGCGCCCTGGCGATGCCGTAGGGGCCTCATTTGCCAAAAACATCATAGCGGCAGTCGATTTCGAAATGAACTTTCGATTCGTTCTCTCAGGCTGGGAGGGTTCGGCACATGATGCGAGGGTATTATGGTCAGCGACTGAGAAGAGGTTTCAGGTACTGCCAGGCAAATACTATCTAGCTGATGCTAGTTACTCATCAACAACGGATCTTCTCCTAACGCCTTACCACAAAACTCGATATCATCTTAGGGAGTGGGGAAGAGCAGGCAAGAGACCCGAAACTGCTGAGGAGGTCCTTAATCTCCGTTATTCACAAGCTAGAAATATAGTGGAGCGCACCTTTGGAGTGTTTAAATCACGATTCTAGACTCTCAAGCGGGGCTAAGATGGATAATCTCTGTATACACAATGTCACTAATCTATGCGCTTGCAGGGCTTCATAATTTCTCGAATTCTCACGGATATGACCCAGTGGCAGAGGCAGATGAGCTAGAGGCGAGAGGCGACGACTTGGCAAACTCTTCGGAACCAAGCCCTACTAATAATAGAAGAGGTGATACCGCCAACGGGGAGATGCAGAGATGGCGGGACAAGATTGCTGCTGGTATGTGGCAGGATTATCTGCGGTACAAAGCGACCTAGAAGCGGCTCAGAGGCTCCTGAAAGATGTAATAATAATTTAGTGAAATGATCATAAGAGAATTAATTAAAATAAGGAATTCTAGAGTTCTGGTAGTAGTATACAAGTATCGATTTCATTCTATTCATTAAAAGCTTCATTCCGTGGTGCTAGGCGCTCGGGGAAGCCTTTACGCCTCTGCGAAGGCAAGCCAACAAATTTCTCTGCATTTCATTTCCGCTCAAGCTTCTCCATCACCCTAAAGTAACAACCCTCATTAAGATCCGGAAACTCTCTCTCAAGCACCATCAGAGCTTGTTAGAATGGCGTCTTAGGTGCGATAGCCATTGACAGCGAGTCGAGATTCACTTAATATATTAGCCCCCTTTAGAAATCCCTAGGCCAGAGCCTTATTTCTGGCGAGACGCTTGGTTGGCCGTTGGTTAATGGCTGAGCTATTAGCAAGCGCCCGCTTGCGAATATCTCCCGTTTGATGAGTGTTATCACCGTCTGGGAAATTTAAAGTATTACTTCGATCCCGAGACTCGCCATTAGATTCGCCATTTTCGTCGTCCGAAACCTCCTCAGCAATAGCGCTAGTCAAGTCGGTCCCGTCTTCTATGACGGAGTCAACACCGACGGCGAGGTGACCGGTCGCGGTCCTCTCCATCGAATAGGTTACGGAGGCGGCCTCAAAACTGTTGTCGATCGGGGTGCTGAGCAAAATATTCATCCATGACGTCCTCATCATTGAAAGGCATACCGTTATCGTCTCTGCCCCAGCCTGAGGTGGCCGCTAGATGATCAGACCAATAGCGCCAGGTCTTATGACAGATGTAGCACCCGTTTCGGCAGACATCCCCATCGACTTCCTCATCACAGAATGCAGATACCTCTTCGCCGTATTTTCTAAATGCCTCGCGCTTCATAGACCCCTCTGCCTGAAGACCATCATACTTAGCTTGCACAAGGGTCCTGAGATGAACCTCTTTCATCTCCAAGGTCCAATGCACCTTCCGCTTCCTGCTCTTTCCTGTACCCGCCCGACACCTTGTCTTACCATTGGAGCGGGAGGTCCCAGTAGTGCTAACAACTCGTATTCGTCTCATCTCACTCAACTGACGGTATAGTAGGTCGAGCTCAACCTCGGACCTGACCAGCAGCAGGAGTTGAAATTCGAGAAGGAACGGCGTGAGGATCAGGATCAGGGTTCAATGAGATTTGTGTTGACATTGTAATTATCGGGGTCTTTGCGAAGCCGATGGCAAGCATTGCATCAAGTGCCGCATCGCTCGTTTGGGCCGTTTGGGCCGCCCGGGAGGACGCGCTCACAAGCATTGCGGTGGTGTGAGACAGAGGATGGCTAGTATCATCTTCAGTTTTTTTCGTGGTATGTGGTCAAAAGGCGTGAAGGGCTAACGCGCTTTCTTTCACTATAATAATACTGACGTTCGAAAACTAGAACACCTCCGTCAGTATCGTCAGCATCGCAGGGGTTCGTGCACAAAATAAGCGCTACTGACAAACCGCTCAACTGATACTGATACTGACCCGGGTTGGAATAGCCCCTTTTTTTTTATATTATAATAGCTGGCATAGTTCAACAGAAGCTGATCTAATGACTGATTTGACGCCATTGTATCTGGTGGTGCCACCGGTGGAAGTGGCAGATGTGTATGCTATTATTACATTCTACTATGCATCCGCCATGAATCCTACCCTAAGCCCTACCACTATGTCGCTACTGTGGCATGAAGAAAGTTGGTGTGGCAGGAAGGAAATTGGTGTGGCTATACCACTATAGGGCCTGCGCTGCCAAGTTGTTAGGATGGGACCATTTGGGTGCCTTCTCCGGGAATCTATAGAAACAAATCTCCAAGGGATGGGAGCTTCCGCAAGCAGGTATGCCGTCTATGATTCGCCAGCATTTTTCCTTTTCTGTGCATTCCTCCTTGCAACTCGCTATATAGGCTCGGGTACCGGGTACAGATCACATGACCCACAGATATCTGTCCTTTCTTCCTTTTCATGTTCTGTTCTTTCTCTTTTCTCCTTTTCTCTACCTTTGGATCCCAGTATAGACCGCCCTGTAGCTATTATCATTAATCCAATACTTGTGCTTTGGGAATGGGCCGTTACACCTCCCTCCCATAGTCCTGCGTTTCTCGTCGCCTTGATTCGGGGCGTGGCCTTGATTCGCAGCGCACTGAGTATAGCCTTGATTCGAGATCCCCACAGCATACTGGTTGGCTTGATTCTGGGCGTCCCCCGCAGCAAACCTTTCTCCCTGCAGCGCACCGCTATGATCCGCGGCAAAGGAAGGACCAAATGCTCTCTTGGAAATCGTTCGCCTTGTTTCTTTAGCGTTGCTAGGGTTTGATCTCACTTCCTCACGGAAATCATTCGCAAGTATTCGGTAGGATAATTTATCAGAGTCGATTTGTTCCCTTTTCATTATTCGGTAGGGGTTATCCATTGGTCCATAAAAGGCTTTGCCGCAGTAGCAAAATCCACAGACCAGTCCCCCGAGTGCATCGCCTCCGCTACCTTGTCTTGAGCAAAGCTAATCACCTGTTCCCAGTTGTTCACCCATGCAAGGAGGTCCTTTGAAGCTTTGTTGAAACAAGTCAGTACATTTCTCTCGCATCCTTTCTTTGCCTGATGTCGCTCACTCCGACTTGTTCTATAAGGTTCACATACCCCCGCCTAATATTATCGGTGGGTTTGCGTCCCGACAAGTATACATACTCCAGTCAAGCCGGAATACAGCTCGTACAGCGGTCGTCATCTCGGAAGAATTTGCTGGGCGTTTGGACTGATCGGCCTCTTCGTGTAATATCGCAGTGCCAGTTTGGGTTTGGGAACTATGTGCACTTTAAGCACCGGGTTTCCCTTCGATCAGCCTTTCTGTCATATTGTTCGACCTTCGGGGCTACCGGCTTCGTAACAAAGGGCGCTTCTTGCTCGCTGGGGTGGGTCGATTAAGTCCCACAATTCTGAAGCAACAGGCTTCACCTTAAACTGGGTGTTCCAGATCTCCCAGTTTCAGGGCCATCAAGGAACGTTTTCTGCCAGCGTAACTTGATTTGCCATCTTTCACTAGCTAGTCAAACTCGAAAGTAACGAGCAAAGGAAAGTAGGGAAGTGTCTAACACGTATTCGAGTTGATTTAACGTAATGATTCAGTGTGCATCAGCTCTATTTGCAAGCCGGGCTCATAACCGTTAGGGGTTCACGTAGAATCTTGATCATCATATTCTTGTTCTTCCTCTTTCCAGAATTCTATCAGAATATGGATGCAAGTATTACCCCTCATCAACCCCTCATCTAGATCACATGTTCAGATATATAGAACTTCAGAGAACATGATAAAAAAATAACGTGACTTTTCAACAGAAGCCTATTATTGTTATTATTATTAATCAAGTTTATGCGCCCCTTCGGGATGGAACCCTCATAGAAGAGTGCACGTAGGGAGCGCCCAGGGTATGAAGAATAGCTTGTTTATTGTTATTGGCAACACAGTTCCCACCTGAACAATGCCAGGACCTGCATGGTTGAGGTTTCAGGCCAAGATTGTAAGCATGAGCACTTGCTGCTGCGGCAAGTAGATTCTCTGACTAATTCTTTTCTCCTTGCTATTGTTCAAGGACATCAATAACTACTAGAATATGCCAGAGCCAATACAGGATGGACTCGGAAACTCGCTGGAGACAGAGGAAATGGATAATCGGGCGGTATTCCACCTCGGTCCTCTGGTATATGGTGGGCATGTGGTAGCCTTAGAGAGGCGTCGTGTAGGAGGCGCCGAGCCAGGCGAGTGGATGACGAATGCTTCAAGTTTTGGTAAGTCTTCGAAACGTATGCTGTCAAGCCGCCTCCTGATAGGATCGGTTATCATCTATCAGGGATGAGGAGTTCTTCACAGCCTATATATAGCAATATTCGCAAGATGGTTATCCAGCTATTGAAGTGTGCAAATTCCAGTACGGAATCCTCTTAAGGGTAGCTGCGCATTCACTACTTTACTACCACTTCCATCTCTTATTCTCTATAACATGGCTGCCTTCAACTATTTAATCGAACAAACCTATTACTATACGTCTCCTTAAACCCACCTTAGGAAGTTTAACATAAATCTTTCTTCACATTTTCTTACCTCACTTTCATATATAGTTCCCTTTTCTGAATTTCTTTCCCTCTTTGATACTATATTTATATACGCTAGCGAAGGCGCTAGCATTTCTTCAAAGGTGGCAAAAAACCAGGACATGCTGTCATATGTTGCATAAAAGCCTAGAGGAAGAGGGGTGAATTAATTGATTGATTACTCTTCCTAGAAGATAAAAGCGATAGCTACTGGCTATAGCATACATGAGAAAAGGCGGAAGCAAGAGTCAGAACAAGAGAATGTCTAACATTGTCCTAGTAATGAAGAGGGTCGTCTGCTGCGAATTCCGTTTCCAGGTCACACCCAATATACCGTTGACATGCGCCGTGAGATTTTTTTTCCCGATAGCTATGACCTTTTTATAATCTGCAAGACTCCTAGATCACTTTGATTGAGATACTAGTGGAGGACTGACTATTAACTTGTGGGCCATTAAACCGATCCTTAGAGCCCTCTTCCCAGATTTTGCTTAACAGACCTATTCGCGGCACACAACAAACAACAAGGATGCTTTCTCCGAGTCAGCGTGCCACCGTCGTAGTAAGCCGCACTATTGTCAATAAGGCACGATAGCGCTTGGCAAGGCGCATTTCACAGCGGCCTCCAACCAGATATATTCGGGAGGGAGGGTTTGGGTTCTGCTGCCTCAGGGCTTGGAATTCTCAAACAGTTCGCGACGCCTTTGCAAGTGCAGCCTGAGTAGACAACCATTTACAAGGATGACCACCATTTCCCTTACTATGCATTATTACTTCATGGTAACATTCAATGATAGAGTGGAGTTTTTCAGGGATCAGCTAGTCATGGCGAGTGAGAGCTTCACAATTTCCAACACGTACCCACATATATACTGGTGAATGCTCTTGCGGCACTGCAAAGCCCTGCCAATCGATGCAAACTATGAGTTCCACCGCGCCACGCTCCATTAAATTAACCAGTCCTTACTACGAAGCAACGATGCATAGGTAGTCAGAGAAACAATGATCATCTCGGTAAGTGGTCCGCCCTAGACTTCATACTCTCGGAGACTTCGCAAGCTGTTAGAGCGTTTCAAGCACTAAAGAACCTGAGGTGTCCCCAATAAGTCTGACTAGAGGATACTAAAAATGCGCCTTTATAAGCACTATTACGACCCTGTTCAACTTGTCACGTCGCAATATTGTTCCATCTCTGTGTATATTAGTCTAACCTCCTAACCTGACCTTCTATCAGGCTAATAATACTCAAGGAGATGAAACAATATTGCCACGTGATAAGTTCCTCACCGATATCTCAACCATGACCGCGACAGCTAGCTTTGAGAGAGAAGTGATGGAGATCTGTCTGGTCATGGGAGCGACGATGAGGGTGTGTAGTAGGTTCGCAGCCTATACACATTTCTTTGTCCTTCTTCGATCAGTAGTACTTATTTTTGATTTCTAGTCTTTTTATTTTAGATTTCAACCCTTTAAGTTGTCAATCGAAAATTATTTTTATAGATACCCAGGCAACGAATATCGCCAAGTCCTATTGCCTAGAATAGTGTACCTAAGTAAACTGCCAAAACGCCTGTAATACATTCGGCGTCCGGTCTTCACATTGAAATCGCTTTAGCACTCGACAAAACATAATCGTAGCGGGATTAAGGACTTGAAAGATAGTAATAGTAACACGGCTGTAGATAATAGTGATCTGACTATAAATCTATAATTACCGCCTAAAGTAGTTTGCAGATAGGATATTAATATTGAATCTCTAAATACATCTTATGAGAATGGCTAAGTAATACAGGTACCTAAGTACTGTACCATCTGATAACCATAACTACTATCCAGTCCACTTAGAGCACCCGAGTTATACCTAGGTATAGCATGGGACATGTATATACTCGACCGTCAAATAGGTAATAAAAACATTTGATAGCTCTAATGCAGTACATAACTAGATAAGCCATTACATCATGGTCAAATGAGTGTGAAAACAACAGTTAAATATGTGATCCCCAAAGAAAGTGAGGTATGGATACCTACTATCTAGGTAAAATGACCTTGAAGCTGTAGTCGAATTCCTGTAGCATTCGACGCTGGCCAGGATTTCTCCCATATACCGGGTCACGAATGATTATAATGATGAATCTGGCGTCAACCGACACACACGAACATTACTATCATGTATGAAACTACGCATATTGAAATAACAGTTTAAATAAAATACTCATTCGCATTGTCTTTATATATCTCCAACAAGCTTTCAAATACTAATGGTTCCGCCCGCAAATCCGCAAAGGCGTTGGGGAGCATCGGGCCTACAATCCTACCTTCAAGTAATTGTGGACGATAAGAGCCTTCCCTTGTTACTTCGATGTGGTTCTCGGATCCCCGTTCCTACGAGTTGAAAAATTGATATTAATTGTCAGCATGATTCACTTCGCCATTGTCTGAATTAATTGGGACTTACCAAGGCAAAGGTCTTTGCTCAAGATGGTATAGACCACCTTGATACGATAGTCCGAACGCATCAATCTCGGGGGATCACGATTTATCGGTTGCAGGCCTCCATCGGCTTTTTAGTATTTTGCCTGCGTATCGGCATGGGTGTTTAGTCCCGCCAAGTCCATCGTTAGCTGGAGCTCGTTGATCTAGCCATTGAATTCCACAAGGAATATTGTTCCTTGACATTCATATAGCCGGTGGTGCTAGCTTAGGATGTCCTATTCTCGTTTCGGAATTAGAAACCCTAGACAGCTAACGGTCATCACTGCAATTACCAGCCTCCAAGGGAGGGTGGAAGGAGGAGTCCCAGCCACTGAGGTGATCCAGTTTCTATCATTAGAGCACCTGTTAGGCGCCGTAGTTGAGTGTAGACCGACCGACTGCGCTCCACGAGGATTGGAAACTAATCGATATTTCGAAGCCTTTAAGAAAGGCCGACCTCCATATGTATCATCGTAGGGATCACAATCGAGGAGACTGAAGTAGCCGCATCGCAAGCTGGTCCTATATCGACTTCATCTGTGAGGAGATAGGGCTTGATCACATTGACTAACAGAAGGCGCCGTGGTACTAGTACCAAAGTGCAGTATATAGGGTCATCCTGGATACCCGATCTAATGCATATCATCTCAGGTGTCGATCCCGGGGCAGGTAAATCATATCCCAAACCTTTGTAATAGCCCGAACAGATCCATAATAATGCCCTTAGTCATACATATAACTCGAATATGAACGGAGCCGGATCTTCACTACTCAGGCTTGTTACCTACTTGCTTTACTGGTATCCACGGTCGAAGTCAATCCTCACTTCCACCCCTTTAGGAAGGAGCAGGAGAAGGGAAGCTAGCTGATTATTCGGCATATAATAAATACGCCTATGTGTATAGATATATATGTGTTTCTTTACTGTGTTTAAAACCTTGTAATTGTTATTCTCCTTCCACATATAGCTCTACATGCATGCATATTATAGGGTATATACGGAAGGCCCCCTTTCCCTATGTGGAGACAGATGTATAGATGCGAGCGATGAGCAGTGGGAAAAAAGACGAATACATAGTCTGAAAGGTAGAGAAGAATAACCCATGTGGCCATGTGTGTTCGTCCCTTTTTCCTATGTATGTATTGAGTATGGTAGGTAGTATATGATAATACTGTTATCAAATAAAATCGTATTACTATATAATCTAACTCTCTATGTCAATTTGATGGAGGTGTATGGCTGAGACTCCGTTGAGGAGATCTTCGATCGACCAGGTGTTTGAGAGGTAGACATCAGTGGAAACGAATGAGACACTTAAGACCAGAGATAGCTCTCTCATCCCGCGTCTCATGTTCCAGGATCCCCCCCATTGCATATATATCTAGCAATGCGCCTGCTGAGATGTAAAGATAACAACCGGCGATAAATGGTAGCACATTCAGGTTGATGAAGGAAGTGATGGTTGAATGGTTATTGGTTACGACCGTAGTGAGACCGCCTCAACCACTGGATTTGGAGCAGGCAACCCGTGGAAGGCAGTCTCAGCGAGCCAATTCATCATGAATCGACGCACGCCTCAGGGAAAGCCAGCCAACCGCTTTGGAGGCACTGCCGGCCTTCTGCTTGAACATCATCTTTTGGTGCTAGTCACCTCTGGGACAGAGTCTATACGAAATTGTAGCGTCTTGAGAGGGAATGGGATACACAGTGATCAGTCCACCCACACGTGACGATGGAGTTTCCTCCTTGTGGCCTGGTCTGGTCTGGTCTAGCCTAGCCTAGTGTAGGCCAACATTTCAGAGTTCCTTGCTTTTTAGGAGAATATAACGAAGATATGGTGTAATATACTGTATTGATACCGTATAGGTGTTACCCCTTCATTAAATTATTCACTATGATTACTATTGTCGTGATTAAAAACCGTGTAGGACCGGTGGATACATATCACGAAGGCTCCAGCTCCTTGATGGTCAGGCTCGCATCAGTGCTGAACGGCTGAGGGCAACGAGACCGATGTCGTTCTTTTCAATAATCGGATAAACGGACGGGTCAGACGCAGTTGCAGCGAGCTAACGGCATTACTACTAGCTAAATCAGTCGACTTAGTTCACAGGGACCCATCTAAAATGACTATGCGTATTCATCCCAAGTTTCCTCCTATACTGGGCGTTTGACTTTCTTGGTTGCGGATCCGGCTTTGAGGGCTGTGCTGGCCCAGCCACCCTCTTCTAACGATCTCTAGTGCCGGGTGTTGCCTGTCGGTAAAGTGACGGTACCTTATGGAGGTGACCAGAAGTGAGAGGGTGAAACTCAATATTGTGAATCCCATTATTATTTATTATTTATTTTTTTTCATTTCTTTAAGCAAATGAATAGGGCATGGAAGGAAGGCCAGCTTCCCGGGTTTGGCTGACTTACCCTTGATCAGTTAGTAGTAGTTGCCTTATTAAAGAATAGTTACTTAGTACTTCCGGTCCGGTTTCCAAATGTATGTAATAACTAAAAACTACGGTGCCGGGGGCCATGAACAGGTACATGTTCTTAGCTCGTGATTAGATACAATCATACTACGTTATTCTACCTTCTTCCTCTTTATTTTAATATATGATAGTACTATATAGGATTAATTCTTATTATTCCGTTTGGTCAGTGAAGAGCGATGAACCGCCCCGCAGGATAGGTTCATGCTAACGTCTCACATTCAAACCCTTTGCTTAACTTGTGACAGTTATGAAAAGCGTTTTCTTGGATGATCGCCTCACTTTGCTCTATTATTACAAATATGGGAGGTCTCCGACCGGTGAGAAACACCCGAGTCTCACGGACTCTTCCCCCTTTGGTACAGGGCTGCCGTGCGGCTCCCTGGCAGGCGCATTTTTTTAGAACCGAACTAGTATTGATCGTACTTCAATATCAACCAGGAACAAGGCGGCACTATGAGGTAGAATGATTACCATTGGCTCAAGCTTCGTTTGACCAATCCAACCTCTGGAATCCCAACTACTCCGCCATCTGAGGTAACATCCGATGATCCAACTGAACCATTAATAATAATAATAATATTTGCCCAGTATTTGGATATCATCAAGACGCACCATTATGCAACAACAGGAGTGGTAGCCTGGTGCCATTCATCATTAATTGAATGGTTACTAATCAATTAATATAAACTAGTCTATCCTATACTAGTAATACTAGTAGTAGCTACCGACTAGGGACCACTTATCTTCGAAGCAGGAATTAAGGGGCTCCATGACTCAGCTTTGCATTACAGTCTGGCATAGCGAGAATTGCGTGTGCTAGATGAATGAATGTAGCTACATATTATGGTAGGTTTAGATACATGACTGTTACTGCATACTTCATTAGAACCAACAGTTTGTACTCGGTCGGTAAAGTCCGTAAATACAGAGGCAATTTGAGACGGACCCAACAAAATACACGAAATGCAGGGTCTGGGCGGAGTGTTTTCTACCTTTACCCATCGATCCTACTATCCTCGACTCGATCAAAAGAGCGAAGCTGCACATGGCTGCCTTACGATGGTCTCGTCGACGATGGCTTTCGCTTGTAGCTCTATAATAGCTTTATTAGAGACCGATGAATGGCTCCAGCTCGCCACGCTCACAGCTGGAGCGTTCCTGTTCCCCTCATCCTTTCTGAAGACCTAGGAGGCCTCTCCTGCGAGTATCGGCCCGTTCCGGCGAGGGGGTCATTTTCTCATCTCTCTTTGCCCGCCCCGTCACCTGGTCGCTAGGTTCCCACCCTCATTGGTGGTTGGAAAAATGAGGCGGTGAGGATTACGCTTGGACTGCGAGAATTAAGACTAATAGTTTCTAGAAGATTAATAGTCTCTGGATGGTATCTGGGGATCCGCCTCCGGCCTTGGCTCAATGTTGTCGATCGACTTGGGGTGTCCACTCGGCTCGCAGCTAGTCATCAACGGTCGGGGGAGTTGATCCATCGTTAGTCAGATCGACCCGACTCAGTTAACCACTCAGGATGGGGTGAGTGGATTGGGGTGATTTTGTTTTTTTCTTTTTTTAAGAAATTCGTACATTGATGAATATTATTACAATACCACCATGGATTATATCCTGAATAGGATTGAGTGACTATTTTTCTTACTGGACCGAGAATTGAGAGAGATAGAGGACAGGATACTAATACTATTCATGCACCGCCCATAATGGGGCCGACACTAACCCAGTTGGGTATGGATCGTGCGTCTTTTCTGATCGAATCAACCAGGGCGATTCACGTGCGGGGTCCTTTTTCTGCATGCGGTCTGCGAATTAAAACGGCATCCCTGCACCGTCTTGTTTCGTCTGCATCGACGATATCGCGCCAAGGCCTTCTGGCGTCTTCGGTTCCGCTTCTAGTGGCTTGTCCGTGTGGATCATTCCTTCGCTTTTTCCTATCCGTTCGATCGAGGCTTCCCCTCATCCCCCATCTCTCCGAATTCTTTCGACAAGATCAGCCGTGTAGCCTTCGCACACATCCTGCCAGACGCGTCATGCATCACCTTCGATGTTTCCCACATCACGTGCAGGTTGACCCCTACGAACCCCTAATCGAGGTCTGGGACTAGCCTGAGCTCAGCGTACATAATAGTATTCTCCGATGCAAGCTTGGCTGTCCCAATCTGATATTAATATCAGAACACCCTCCCGTACACTAGGGTAAATCTCTTTCCTGTTTCATCTCGTTGAGGACCGTCCATCTTGATCTTGATATCGGCTATGATCTTGAGCGCTCGCAGTATTCAAAACGGTGTTCAAATTACCTTTTGTCATCCTCATCCGGTCATTGTAAACCTACAATTCTCTCGCTCTTTCGTAGCCCAGCTTGCTGATGGTAAGAACTTGGCAGATACATCACGGTCATCTTTCCCGCTAACGTACCCTTACTCTCCAGGACTGCCACGTAGAATATGGATTCCCGATAACGCCTTCCCCCTCTCAAACAAGTGACGAGGATACGGGTCATCATTTCATGCAAAGACTCTTCACCGCACAGAAATATTATGGGTCGTCACCATCGATGATTCGAGCGGAGCAACCGCTCATGAATTTCACCCAGGGTTTCCCGGAGCACTGGGACTCTCTCCCCCCATGGATGCTAGAACTGGACCCGAACTGGAATGATCCGGGTATCCGAGATGATGCTTCATTCATTATGGAATCCCCAACTTTCGGTGATTATCCCTTTGTTGATCGGGTTGCCGACGGCGGTTTTTTGGCACCCGCGTGTGAGCCTGCGGAAGGAAGGTAGGCCGCTATTATAGTCCTATCATTCCCCCGGCTTTTCTGTCTTCCTTGCTACTTCCTTTTCATGCCCTATCTTTTCTTCTTTTTTTCTCCGTCTTTCTTTCTTCGTTTTTGGGAGGGGGAGGGGGAGGGGAGGTGGGGGGCGTCCCTTTTATCTCTCTCTTCTCTTTTATCATAGCTGGATACCTAACGGCAATCTGCACCTCCAGATCGCGGCCGTTCGAATGTGACAAATGCCGGAAATGTTTTACCCGCCTAGCGGACCTAAAGCGCCATGAAAAAACAGTTCATAACCCTATTTTCCAATCATGCCCGATACCTCGGTGTACGCGCAAGGGCACCAATGGCTTCCCACGCAAAGACCACTTGGTCGAGCATTTACGCTCATTCCATCACGTTGACATGCCCAAGAGAACTATCTCAAAGAGGAAAACTACCAGAAAGACGGAAAGTTCCATCTCTGAAGGTCACATTAACTTGTGGAGTTCAGTTAAGAAAGCTGGCGCTTTGGAGGAATGCCTCCGGGTAAGCAAGGGCTAATAGAAAGGCCGATCACATTCACTATACCCCAATTTTTACGACTGCGGTTCCTTATCCATCATTGGATTTGCAGCAGATGCTGACTACGAGAACGGCACGGGGAGGGTGTAACACGTGATGCAGGCGTGCTATGCTTTTATTCCTTTTCCTTTCCTTTTTTTCTGCTTTAATATATATAATGGGATCTCATCTGGGCGGACGAAAATCATGGAAAGCTTCGTTTGTAACGGTTCGTGCGATTTAGTCCGGCAATGGGCACAGGTTCATTATTCTGGGTGGTCTGCATGTCTGTATATGTAAGTAAGCTTGGGATCGGCTGTGGGCTGGGGACTGTTCGGATACTTTTAGAATTTTTTTTTTAAATTTTCTTAGAACTCTCATACATAGACTATAGATCTCTTGTGATTATCGCTCCATAGTACTCCTATCTACGAATAATGATAACGTCAAAGACGGTTCTATCCAACAAGCATGTATTGATGTCTATACAAATCAGCGAGAATATGACCGGTCATCCTGCCTGTCTGTCTGTTTATCCTATTCAATATGTACATACTGTATATAAATATGATCGACATAACATGATCTAGATAGCAACCGGCAAGCATCCGTAAGATACGACCAGTAAAGGAATCAGAGAAGCCATCATATCTATCAATCACCGGTCTGTCGCCATACCATCACGCTTTAATTACTTTTTGAATGTAATCCGGCATCAGGTGATTCGAGAGAATGCTAGTAACGCAAACAAAGTGACTAGCAAGATAATGAGGAAAGCCAATGATATTATTTACCGTATAGCCAGCTGGTCACAGTTCCATAGGTGTGATTACCATTTGGCTTCCTTGGTGGTTGTAATATATAAGATATAGGCGCGCGCTTCTATATACTACTTTGGTATCACATGTCTTTTGGCATCCCCTGCTGGATGATTTAAAAAGAGGAAAAAAAAGAAGATATATACGGTACAATACAAAGAAAGCTATAATACAGCGGACAAAGAGATTTTCTCATAAATACTTCGCAAAATTCCATAAGACCGCCTCTTAGAGTTCTCATATAGAGGGAAATCAACGAGTTGCCAATGCCAAAGCGGGGCTACTATTACCGACCATTCCGTCGAATTTTACTTGAATAAAGTAGTTTTGATCAATACTAGAATCGGAAGCCTATCCTATGTTCAACCTATCACACATGCGAGGACCTCTATAGCGCCCGCCTAGTGTCAAGCTCGACCGCTGGGTTTGCCACTCGGGCACGACCAATTAACTTCCCGGGCTACCAGCCCTAGTGTGCACTGCACTACCTTTTGAAGGAGCTGATAGTGGGGCCACCAATTCTTGAAGCTTTAAAGCTAACGATGAGCACTATGATAGCAGGGCTCATATTATGATAAATTAAGGGTGTCAGGTGTACATGGGGCAATTGTTGCCGTGTATCTACTAGGTAGATATGATAAACCGCCTCACTAATGATATATATTTATCATAGAAGTAGTAAGTACATTCTAACAAAGTTATGAACTAACTTATATGAGAAAATTAGATGGCGGTTTCGGAAAGACCCTTTCCCCAGGGTACCCGACCTAATGCGACTAGTACAACTATGGTAATTGGTTAATACATGTACGAGATCGAGGGTTTAGGTTATGACTATGATAGCACAGGATTACATATAATTTGTGCACGTCAGTTACGGTTTAGTGTCATTTTAGGCTCGGCAAAAGTTGTATCGAAATACCTATAATAGCATGCGTATAAAGTATCATACGTACAAATAGAATGAGCTATAATAAAATCCCGTCCATCCGTGCGCAAATATGCCTTAGACTTATGCGCCAATATAAGTAAATATTATGGTTATGACTTTATATCATAAGTTAGACACAAAAAGTGGCCCAGCCGAAATATAGTACCCACTCTTCGGGTTTTAACCAACCAGCAAGGACCACCTTCGCTCGATCAAAACCGAAGAGCAAAACCAAAAAAAAAAGAATACATGGATTCAGACCCACTGTAGATTCCATCAACATCCAAGGAAACGGGGGACTGTCAAGTAAACCAAACTAGTCTTGCATTAAGGTTCCGGAGTTATACCATAGCAGTACATATGCAACTTCGTTCATCCGTTGCAACCAGCGCTATTGCCCTTGCATTCGCAGCATCAATTAAGCTCCCTTCGCATTTGCCAAGCAAGGCCGCGTGCATTTTGGAATACTTTACCACCTACTTGGAGCACCTCAAGATTCTAACCACCAGTGGTATCAGTTGTGTTAGATGGAACCCGTGTGGGCCTAGGTTGAAGGGTATTGATTTCCATGTTCTTTCTGTCTAGAAACTGTTACTATCACGCTTGACGAAGATCAGCGTTCGCCCCCCGGAAACAAGAAGAACACGATCACCATGACCCCTCTTCTAGGTCACATGGATTTTTGACAGACCAGAACGATGTGACTGGCTCCTAGGTAGGGCGAATATGCTTCGACGGTGACTTTTTCGACTTCCTTAAGCTATGTTATCTCGTATAAAGGGAAAGGAGCCAGACTTATGATACAATCATAGCTAAAATACATTCGGATCCGCCGCCCTATTTGGCTGATTTCTAGCGGATCAATAATTAGTGTTCCCCGCCCAATCATTCCCATGTCACGTGGTACCTTTTACATCGGTACCTCTACGTAGTTTAGCAATGGAGGATCCTCAACAAGACTCTTCCACAGAAGTTGGTGATTCATGGCCTCATTAGGCTTTTTTTTTTTAAGTTCTGCTTAAGCCGGTAGATCGTCAAGATCACTCAAGGAAAGGCCATTCGATTGAAAGATCGCTACCCATAATTTTTATTTATCGATTCTCACCTCCTTTATTACCGATTTCGTCACTTTGTCATTGGTTCCCTGTTCTCCGCTCTAAGCTCACCCTAAGCTTATTCCCTTTGTTGATTGTTTCTCTCATCGGTTTTCTTGTTGATTAGGCCGTTAGTTGCCCGCTTTTCCACCAACTGATCAGTCCATCAAGCGGTAGCTGCAGAGCTCATTGTTGCCTCGCGCCACACCCTTAGCGGAAGTTGCGGACTTGTCTTCGCGGCCCCGGCCGAGAACGAATCGATGCCTAACGGATATCATAGGTATTTACTGGGCTCAAATCCCAGCGGCCCATGGAAATCGCGGGGATTCGGGGAATGAGCGGTGGATAGCGGTGGATACACCGGTAGCGAGGGCTGAAGAGAAGAGGTTTCGACACTATACCTAGTTTAAAGAATTCCTGGGGCACGGGAGGAAAGCGGATGTGTTATATTCATCCCCAGAGGCAGGCAGATCTCAGCCGGTTTCTTCCGCAGAAATTCCGGCAACCGCTTCTGAGTCGCCAGAAGGCAGTCCGACTATTCCTAGAGAGCAAAGACCCAGGCTGGAAGACGTGTTAACAATATTGCATAGGATAATGGCAACGCTGGGTTCTTTCCCGGCTTCTCTAGGCCGCTTGGCTTGCTTCTCTCGCTCTTAAAGGGAGAAATAAATGACAGGCTATGTACTCACGCTCTCAGTATTCTCCTAGCCTCTGTGTTTCGAATGGAGGATACAGATTCGAAGGTGAGGCAGGCCGCTATCAATGCTTTAGGAAAATGGACCACCTCGCCTGAGACCATCCTCCGAGCCGTTGTGTCCCGGCTGGAAAATATGGCTTTTATTGTGAGGTCGACCGTTATTACTCACAAACCACCTTGCCTGAAAACATTCTTCAAGCCATTGCGCCCCAACTGGGAGAATACGGATTCGAATGTGAGGTAGGCTGCTCTCCGCGCTTATGAGACCTCACATTCTAATTCGTGTTTAGCCAGGGGCTCAACGGCATGGAGGATGTTCTCGGGCGAGGTTGTTTGTCCCCTAAGGCATTGACAAGTAGCCTCTCTCAAAAAGGACTATCTCCGCATCTAGTTAATGAATGCATCTAATTATAAACCAATCGTAGATCATACCAATACAGAACGAACCTAGTTATATCCGGCTAGAGGGGACTCTCTGGAGACACCCGAAGAAAACGGGCTTTCACAGCGGCCGGCTTTTTGAATAACAGAAGCAAAAATGTGGACCACCATAGCGGTCTCTGAGCCGAGCGGGGAACTTCTTGTACATTCTGTCGAATTCTTTAATTCTTGTTCCATCTTTCTCGATGGTGAGATTCTAGGAGGCTTCCAAGGTTCTTGCCGCTTTCTCGATCTTTTTCAGGACCTCCAGAGTGCCGTGGCTTACCGTATGGAAATACCGACGTTCCAGCCGATTAGGGTTCCTCTGCTCTTGATCAAGCTGGAGCAGACGCGCAGAAACTTAAAGAAACGGCTTTTGAGGAAATCCATCGAGGGAAAGACCTTTTGGACGGATAGACGCCATAAGAAATGCGTCTGCGCTTTTCCACTAGAACCCACAAAAACTTCTGTATACTATTAAATTCTATAAATTTAAGCTATAGAATATGGAGTTTAGCTTTGGGCGCCGTATAGGTAACCGGAGTACGGTAGTGCCGCCCCAAGTTCGATTATTGTCCAGTAGTAGGCTGAGACGTCAATTGACTCGAGATATACGTACATCGATCCGCGGTACTAAGGGTTTTGACACTTTATCTATGATATGTGGCAAAGCCAGAGAATGATCCACAACTAGAGAAACTATACTTTGATTACCCAGTAGAGAGACTGTACTATCTTGAATGATTGACAGTACTTGAAAGATCAAAAACCCCATGCCTAGGCCCCAGAAAGAAAAGCGGTGCGTTTTTTCTAAGGCAGACAACAATAGTAGATTAATGAGACGCTACATAGTCTTTAGGACAGCCAGATTAAAATTCCAAAAATTTGATACATCTAAAGAACAGTGCGTAGACTAAGCACGAAAAGGAACGCTACGATGCTTAGTACTAAACACAACAGACCAATTTTGATCTGAGTCGCGATAGAGTATGGTGTCTGATTGGTGTAGATTTAGTGAGGCCTGCCCTTTTTAAAGCTCTTCTTATGTTCATCAGGCGGCCAATATGGGACAAAACAGAACAGTTCAAGCAGTAAATGTCCCAGGCAAAAAAAGTCATGTAATGATTTTTGTTGCCGTGACTCTAACCATATTCGATTAACGTGCTTAGTTAGTCATTGTTACTAGCAGTATTAGTATTAATACTGTATTTTATCTCAGATTTTCACTCTTATGATAATAATCAAAAAAGTTCTACTGTGTGACTTTCATAGAACAAGATTAGTTAGTATTATGTAGAGTAATGCTCCATAACACTAGAGAGTTCTTTCTTTTATTTTATGACTCATTTCGATTAATATTTATCTTATACTCTCTTAGTCATCTGGCTAGGACCAGTGTAATACAGATTATCAACTCGCACTCCAATAGTTAGACACTAATAACTCACTTTGTAAATGAGAAATCTTCTTACATAGGATGATCACTTTATTGGGTAGAATCGTGGTAAGGCCTCAACAGAGTCTCTTCTATGATACTCCTCCGGGGAAAAGGGCCGTGACCGTTATTTTTTCTACCAATGGTGAGAGGGGTTACTAATAGCCCAAGCGAAGATGTCACAGGGCTAAAAAAAGGAAAAAAAGGCTTGTGGAGCTAATGCGCCCATACATATTGTGGGCCATGTGATATCTCTGTGACCTAAAGGAAGGGAATCCGGACTAGTTTCCTGACACTGACGGTGCTGTGAAATCCGCCGGTTTTTTACCCCGGTTCATAATGTCCCCAACCGTGCATGTCCCTACATAATATAGAAATAATTCTCCATCATATAAGGCACCACGCGACACCAGATACAAATGATAGGCACGGGAAGCGGGCCGAATCCCGAAGTCCACTAGAGTACCGCACCTAATATATCGTTTACTATATTTACGATGGATCCTTCGCCCACTTACATGGCTTTCATCTAAGCGGGCCGCTGCCAGTAAGTCCACTGCCCTGCCTTAGCTTTCACGCTACTTCTCATATAGATTAGCTAGCTCTTAATTGTTTCTCATCCTGCTACGATCTGTCTCTGCATGGTTAACATACTTGTCTTATTCCATAGTGTGCCAAGCTTAAGCTTAAGGCTGATTTGCTAGTAGCATTGATGGCTTCGCCACCACATTCATCGCCTCGCTTTTATGAAAGACGGGAAAGATGCCAGGGATCCTAAAGGATGCAGCCAGGCGGCAAGAATAAATACATGGCGGCTAACTAAGGGGTGGGGACCGGAATAAGGGCCCTAGGAAGGATAGACAGAATGCTATTCAACACATTATCTTCTAACATGCTAGTATGCACCCGCAGCTTTAAGCACTCTTATGTGCCTTCTTGCATCTAGACATTTATTGTAATCCGATTATTTTCTCACGCCCAAGTCCTTACTCACCTTGAGCTTCTGATTACTCCATGCCGACCTCTCATCGTACCGGATGCATTATGATCTACACCTCCGATTCTTAGCCAATATTAGAAAGCCGACTCGTCCCCCAAACCTCAAGAAGGGTATCATTATTATTTCCTAGACAGGGGGTGTTAAGCACTTGCAGATAAAGCACAACATCGGAGCAGGGGAATTTCAACCCATTATATAGTTCATAAGTATTATTATAACTAATGTAGGATCGAGACTGGTTCACCCATTTGATATCAAATAAAAAACCTACACCATTCCATTTCGATGGCCATCCTTTATTACTGAGAAATTCTCAACGCCACAAAAGGCAGCAGCCGGATTGTTCATGTCGCCCATTATCTTTGTTGTCGTCGATGGCAAGGACCGACAACGCAATAGGGAAAGAGACGAGAGGGAGAATAAGAGGGTTGAAGTTTCATCAAGCCAAACCACTTGACAAAATAAGTGGTTCATAGGATAGAAAAGGCACGCGCGCAGAGTGATATATATTGTTACCCCGATCGGCCTCTTGGTCATGCGGTCCATCTATCTGTGTCTTATATACATTGCTCTATACCCTAGGTGCCGCTCTTAGGTTTTCGGCGTCCCTTCTACCACCAGCCAAGCCGACGCTTAGCTCCGTCACTTAATCAGCTCGTCCGCGAGCCTAAATTGTTCTAACATTCCCTCCTTAACCACCACCTGACAACTAGTCTTTGAACCCCAGCCTGCTCTGTCAGCAATTGCCGAAAGTCTAACCTGCCGCTCATTCGATGCCCTTTTCTCATCCGTTAGCATCTGGGCTAGTGGATTGTATCATGTTTTGGGTTTTTCTCTTGTAGTCGCAAGGGCACACCGTACTCGTCACCTGCGGCACTCCCACCCTGTGCAGGAAGTCAGCAAGGCCAGTCTTTCCCATGCGCACTTGAGTGTATATGGAGCTTTCGGCCTTGCGGAGTTCCTCGTACAGCCTCAGGGTCTCATTACTTGGGGGCTGAGGGTGGGCTATGGGGACCGACCCTCCATCTCTTTTCCCATCTCTTTTGTAGAGAGGCTTTTCTCGACCAACCTCCCCTTTTGCACTTGGCTGCGGCCGCATCCTCTATCCGATCCTCTTGTCCAGCCGGCCCAACCCATCCATCCACCCTTCTTGCATTGGGCTTGGATGACCGACAGCCACTGTGTCGATTCGCGCTGTTAGCTTTCGCAGTATTTCCAAGATCCGGCTATATTTTCTCTTAACAAGAGCCTCCATGCCGCTGCATTGTATTCTCACCCTATATATCACTACCTTGCTAGTAAGGAACAGGTCTAATGGGGGTACATAGGCTAGGGTCTCAAGGAACTTGATTGGGGTGGCCTGAAAGCCCCCAGTTATTATTCGCAACGTGCGCAGGTTGATAAGTTTCATATTCCGTGACAGGCTTTCTTATTAGCCTCGGAGGGAACGGAGGCTGGAGACCATACCTAAATATGAGAACGAATTCAATCCATCTGAACCTCAGGATTCTACACAGCCATTCGTTGTCGGTTTTAATACGATCTAAGAAGCCAATTCAATCGACTGGGATTTAACTCCATTTATTTAACAATCCTGTTTCCAGATTAATCGCAGAAGGAAATTCGAATCGCTCCATCAGCATGTCTATATGATGTTAGGAAAGCCAAGGGACCAGACAGCGAAGTATCCGTGAATCACGATGTGGTAGGTACTGTGTATTTCGCATTATTCCACTGCAAGCTGGGTTATTTCTAAATTACATGGCTCTAATCGACGATGATGAAACTACATTCCGTAATCATTCCCAATTTTGGCAAACGTTCGCCCATACATACTGATTGACCTCCAATGGTACTCGAAGATAGGAAAACAGATCAGCGGCGATTCATGATCCATAGGTGTGGTCCTGTAAATACTCTTAGAGGCTACATTATCCAAAGGAGGCTTGATTCCCCGTCTTCAAATCATTCTCATTAAGTTATTTATAGCCGGCGTCCCGAGCTATACTATGATATATAGCACCGCTCTTAAACTATGTAATGCATGACATGTGGTATTAGTGACATGCAGATTCTATGAAGTAAATTATGAAATCCGGGGGTAGTCAGACGAAAAAGTGGGTAGAGTACGTTTTGTTCCTTGAGCCTGCTTGTTGCATCGCTACTTCCAATCGTAAAATATTCCGTCCACTAATACCACCATAATCATGCGCTTTGCTTTTACTCCGGTCTGATTGTTGGTCATACCAACCGCGGAAAAGCCCGCTAACCTTGGTGATGGCTTGCCGCTCACATCATTAATTAATAATACTGTCCGTGAACATTGCGATAGGCGCTATCTCTGCAGACTTCTCAGAGCCCTAGGTATGGGCGGGGAAGAAAAATCATGATTGGACACTTAATGTTCAATAAAAGCGCACGTTGAACAATCTGATTCGCTTATAAGTTGAATGAAGAGAGAAAACTATCTAATGTGTGGAATCCCTGCTGAATTGCATGAGCATGTACGGGTTCCAATTATAGTTCCAAAAAAGGGTACTGTTACGAAATCGATACAGACAAGCAAGGGACTTGGCAGTGTTAATAGTACCAAGCCTTGCATGGGCTATGATAAATTAATAGAAGCTTTGCTGTGAGAAGGTAACTTACTTAATACATCTCGTAAAAGAATACACTATTTTTGGTGCCGCTAGAGCTGATGTGTACTGTAAAGTAGGGTTGGATCTAGGTATATTTATTATAATGCTATTCTACGTTGGATGTGCATTCTGAATGTAGGTGAAACTAGATAATATATCTATAATGATACTTAAATGCTTTGACATACATATGATTAATACCAAGGGCCACGGCGCGACGTTGGCGCCGAAGGCGTGCGGAGCGAAGCATAAGCTATTCCGGAAATGCAGAGCCTACATATATGGGAGCTGTCGGAATAGGTGGCTGGGAGAGTGGCTGGGAGGATGAGTAACGGGTCTCGTGAAGAAGGATTCTGCAGTGATGGGTTTAATAGAGGTAAGCGCCAGCCTTCTGGGTCCGTACGGGATGGAAGCTGTGGCGACATTGGCGTCAGAGCCAGATGGCCTGGAGATGACTGAGATGAATGCATACCTAAGGGACTTGTTGCAGGGTTTAGGGGGGAAGAGGCGGCACTAGTAACTGAGGGTGGTCCAACGCGATTGGCATGAGGTCTCTGAGAAGGGAGTGATTTGCAGATATTGTATTCCTCACTCTCAGCACCAGCCGGGCCAAAAATGAAAAGATTGGGCAGATCACGGTGGTGTTTCGTACAACATCGTGTCCAGGGACTAAAAGGAGCGTGAGCGTCACAATATGTGCACTTATCTTCTCTTCTGGAACCCGACAATCCGAGTGACGTAGTAAACTACAGTTGCGGAATCTGAAGTATGATGTTATCAGTGGTCCGTGAAACAACTGAATGCCAGGACGACTACTTGCTGGACTACCTTGGTGCATTTCCTGGAGTAGAGTTCGCAGAGAGGGCGTCGGTGATGGGGATAGCGCATCTATGTCTCGTCCCTGGGCCCGATGAGTACGCCGTGTTTTTGTCTGCTCTTTTCTTGCCGCTGCCTGCTCAAGGTCATCTGAGCGGTGAATTCCACGGTAGTGAAAATCCGGACCCTCTTCACACAGTGATCGTGGTTTTCGTGGCGCTGGATCATCCGCTCTGACTTAGCTTTGGACTAAGAAGATGTGAAATCAGCACAGTAATCTGAATAGTACTGAGAGCCTACCGCAAAGCTGCTATCTGACAGTCTAGGCAGTCGGGTTCCTTATCTTAATGCCTGAGCTGATCAAGGTTCTTGATCTCTCTGCAGTTGCTGTAGGTGTTCTGCTGGAGATTAGGATCCATCTTGCAGTGTAAGCTGAATTTTAACTGTTGGCTTCATTGCGGGGACGGCGGTTGTAAACTTGCGGGTGGTCACATGTTTTATCCTCAGCCGCCAACCAATGGGAAAGTATACATTAAAAAGTCGACTGTCTTGATAACTGCGCCGCAATTGGTATATGGATGGTAGCGGACACTTAGAACCTACCACTTTACGGGATTGACAACCCAACCTCTTTTACGCGTATCAACACCACACCATCACAAGATATCTCAAATATGACTTTTGTCCTGTGAATGAATATTGCTTGTACTATAACAACACTGATTCATATTTGAGAAAATACCAAAGGGGGAAGCGTAGTACGCCTGGTAATTTAGGGGCCTTTTGGACATGCAGGTGGGTTTACCATCCCTATCCTGGTATGTACTAGTACCATATTCAATATAGTTACCGTCCACGCTAGTGTAGCTTGGGAAAAGCTTCTGCCAGTGTAAGTTACATGGGTATTGTATCGTCAGTACCACCCGTAATATATACCACCCTCGTACGTCCATACTTGTTATGACAACTCAGACTTGCATGTGCCATCACCGTCACTGGGGAAATAGGTCTTTTGATGGGGTGTCAACCCTTTCTACTCTCCAGATCCAGACCCTATTCCCTGTCAGTATAGTTCATATGGCTAGCATAGTGTGCAAGAATGGTGCTATTGTCAACAAGCCATCAGTAGTGTAATCGCAATTTTCCCTTGCGTACCTTTTTGAGTGATACCAGAGGCATTCAATATGATTAAGTTGTAGGGAAGAACATAGTGAGGTGGTGATATGGCACAGCTTTGATAACCTCCTGGAGCTTGCATTTTTGTGTGGCAAAATCTGGCGGCTCTGAAAGTAGCTGATGTGCGCAACAGTTTGCTATTCAGTAAAGTGATCAGCCAACAAAATAAACGAAGAAGGATTGGGGTGAAACTAACTTTCTGAAGTATACTTGGGAGGTGGATCTTCATATTGGCTGCAAGAACCCTTTTGTCTTCTCTTGCAACAATCGCAAAGCTGCTTCAGGATGCAGCAGCGTAATTCCTTATGACGAGTACAGCTATCACATCTTTGCATTGATGTATAGTTACCGCTATGTACCTTTTCCTGCCAGCAACGTGCTTTCTTACGGTTCTTGCATCACTGTGCTTCCTAATATTCAGGACAGTGGCTTAGGGCATTCAAGCACCGTTCCCCCAGTTGGCCACAATTGTCACTCTTCTAGAATCATTTGAATCCCTTTCGGAACTTTGTGAACAGTTCTTGTTATGGGATCCTCTCCTTCATAGTACATCTTTTATGCGGCAACTGTATCGCCATATTGACACCAGCCATCCCGAAGAAACGGTTCCCTCCACCTTTAGCTTTATTCATCTTGAGTGTCGTCTGCATGCGCGGAGCGGGTTTTCGCATTACCGAAAAGGAAGATGAGTTGGTGCCCCGGGTATAGTGCCTCTGCTATAGGGAGGGCCTTCTTTTTAACTTGCTTTAGAAGCAGTGAACTGTCCCGACGACCCTTATCTCTCTTATATTCAAATAATTGTGCCGCTTCAAGAGGTATACCTAGTGTCAAATGGTCCTGTCGCTCTTTTGGGGGGGGCAAAATATTGAGTCGAGACCAGGGTAAGAGAAAATCATCCCTATTCCTTTTCCTTTGGGCTGTAAAAACGTCCCATTCCTTGGGGATCCAAGTCCGGTGTTTCGCGGAGAATATACTTATTATGGACGAAAAGAATGATTGGTCTACAATCTATCCACCAAGGGATACACGATGATAGTACAAAACGTCAGGAGGACAGGACCGTGTCGGTATTTTTACAATAGTAATCTATCAGTAATAGTCGGTCCGCCTCGACTTCACCGTATCAGTGTTATTACTGTATTACCAATATTACAATATGGATTAGTCAGATCAAATGACAGGGATAGATTTTAAGTATTATATCTCAAACTTAGACGGCATGACTCATGCGCGAGGCAACTACACTAAAGGACGGTTATTCTCCAGAGATATGACTCTAATCCCAAAGAGGAACATTTTGTCTGAGATTCGAGGTCTATCATACCGCTTATGGTTAAGCGTCCTGCACGGTTCTCATCACCCTACCTTTGACTTCTCACTTATAGAATATGGTATGTTTAGTAGTGTAGGAAAGGCTGCTTATCCATGATACTCAAATTCGGTGCAATTCACGCGTACCAGTCCGGAAAAGCACCATACTTGTGCCTCGAAACTGGCCAATGAGAGTGTCGGGATGTGGTGACTAGTACCTCATGTGATCTCGCTTACTAGCGCCCACGCGTCCTGTAGATATCTAGAGTC
>JAHQZX020005276.1:0-27529 GCA_019804575.2 Pseudotulostoma volvatum
GTCTGTACGGATTCCTATTCTCTGTATGAATGTCTAGTCAAACTTGGCACCACCAAAGAGAAGCGACTAATGATCGATATTATGGGTCTTCGACAATCCTACGAATGCAGAGAGCTATTCGAAATCCGATGGATTAGTGGTCAAGACAGCCCTGCCGATGCGATGACGAAGTCCAGTCCGAATAAAGCACTTGAGACCTTCATCAGTAATAACTCCCTACAAGTACGAATGGAAGGATGGGTAGAGAGAAAGGATGAGACGACCTCGTATGACGGAATGGCCTAGTATGCGGCTCCGCTATCAGGTATAATGCCCTGGAAGATGTTGGACGAATAGCGGTCATCGAATGTGAATGTTGAGCTGTCAGTTGGTCCAGTATCTGTCTTGCTGAAGACATCTATCTTGGTGAGAGCATGCAAGGTGGATTGATCATTGAGAATGGCGACAGTCTATACGCCATTGACGTCTCCATATTCAGTGAAATACTGCTCGTAATCAGTCTCAATCTTCAATACCATCAACAGTTGTTCGGCTTCGCTTGTACTGTCCCCTTCATACCAGCCTTCTACACCTTCAAATTCCGCAATAAAAGGTTGGAAGTGTGCCTCTGTAGCTGGGTGTCCGATGTTGCTGGAGTACTGGCGGAATCTACCATGGGATTGGCGACGTTCCTCCATGGTATGTTTCGTAGACCAACAGCCAGGTTTGTTGTAGATGAAGCACTTCTTTTGTCGTTGGATAGGTGAGCGATTTCCATGGTATTCTCCACGAAAATTTCCACATTGGTTGCTTCGATAGCTGCCTCGGAAGCCTCCACGATGATTGTAGTTCCTTCCACGACCTCCATAGATGCGGTCGGTCACATATTGATCGTTATCAGGTCCATGGTTTTCGTCGTTGTTGTCGTAGTTGAATTGTTGTGTTACGCTTCAACCTCCGGCTTGTTGGTGTGACACTCCGTAGGTAGCGAATGATGTATATTGGGAGCGGAATGACTATGCTACTATACATGCAATGGGGTACATTGGTACAAGGTGTGTACAAGGAGTGGTACAAGACTGAAGTCTGACTTCAGAAAGAAGGGAAATCTGGGATTCCAGGTGGGAGACGTCAAGCTATACCCTTCCATCCCAAAGACATAGAAAAGCACACAAATGGTGTGACGTGGATAAAGTACATGAATGATGACTCACTCTACATGACGCATATGCAGGCTGCGCATAATAACTATCCTCTTCTTAGTGTATGTAGCATGCGATGAGATGACGTATATGCAAGCTACGCATAACATGTTGCATTTCCCGGGTTCGTATGGCAGTACCAACTGCGGATCGTAGCTGAGAGCATACTCCTTCATATGTGTCCGCAGGGTTGTACAGAGCCAGGTTGCATTCGGGGATGCCACGGCATGTGCTGATGACTTGATCACGTAGGCTGTATTCCGTTTGGTAGAAGATCATCGATCCACGTTGGAGAAGTTGGAGCTTGTCAAATAGGATCTGAAGGCATTCTAGACGATTCTTGGATGGATTATCTGCGATCACTTTGTGCAAGGTAGTTTCTCTCCATTCAGATGCATGAAGCTAGCGATTCTCCTCTGTCTCGAAGTGGGTTTTTGTCGCAGCTAGCATCTGATCAAAGTTATAGCCCTTGTCGAATAGCTTGTCGTAGTAGAAGGTTGCTGCAACGATCCTTAAGCATGATTGAATACGCTTTGTGATATTGATCACTGGGCAGTCCAACCCTCGAGCAGGAATCGTAGAAGATTGGCAGTTTGGCATTGAGGATATCGTACATCTCTCCTCCATACTTCATCTGTTCGTTGTTATAGACCTTGGCAAGATCTATCAGCTGTTTAGATGATGATTCCTGGGGTGCTTGCGGCGGCAAAACAGTGGGTGTGCTTTTAGGAGTAATTCTACCAGGCGTCGTAGTTAATATGGGGTTGCTTGGCTGGGGCGTAGTCACAGGATTCGGATGATTCATAGGTCGGCTGTATCATCGGCAGCTGCGTCATCGGTTGTTGTATCATTGGCTGTCGCATTTTTGGGTCAGGGAGTGTAGCCGACGTCGTCCATTCATGATATTCTTTTTCATGAAGAACATTGGCCAAAGCTTCCGTGATGCGTGCACCTTCCTTCGGGACAAAGACGCCGTATTCTCGTAATTGATTGCGAAACTTCTTCACGATTGCATCATCTCCACGATCAAATATATCCTTTGTCCAACCTTGGAGGTCTTCTTGAAACTCTTCCCATAACTGGAGATCATCATATACCTCTTCTGCATGTAACGACCCAATCCTGAAGCATAAGTATTGCATTGAAGATACTAGCTATAGGGCGGTATATACTAGAATCCAAAGGTAAGGAAAAGAAAGGAAAGAGAAAAGTAGGACATAAAACGGAACAAAGGGTAAATAAACTACTTGTGGGTCATGTGACCCACAACCAAGCCTAGTCCGTCGCATACCACAGTTTCTTGAATAAGATGTATCCAGTTACAGTCTTTTCGTCGAGCTTGTCTTGGTCTGTGATGTCGAGGGCCTTTCCCCATTTGCTCTCATCAATAATGGTGCGTTGTTTTTCCGGGATAGGGAGTGCCATCTTTCGTCTGGATTGTAGGAGGTGAGTTCGATGGTAGGATAAGGGGGTTTGGTGTTGATGTCGTAATTTGGTACGTTCTTGACGTAGATTTAGGATCCTCGTACTCAGGTCTTAATTGACTTCTGGCGGGGGATCACGGCTAGATCTCCGTAAACGTGGCTTGTTCTACATGATGGACGTAGCTTGTTAGTTCTAGAGCTCAGTTCACACCTTACGGATTCTTCTGGAACTAGTTTCGCAAGCTTTTAGTTAACTGCCTCTAGTACAGGATAACGCGATATAGCGATACTACGGTCCTGTCTCTTCCGTGAAACCTAGCTGCTCTGTGGTTAACTGTGCAGTCAACCGCTGATCAGTGTTGGATGCATAGGGGTCAAGTAGTACTACTTGTAGGTTGGTCCGTAGATATTGAAGTTGATTGATTATATGTTAGATATGGGTAATGGGAGACGTTAAGTTTCTTCGTGTCACGTGTGTCCGCTTACACTAAACCTAATTAGGTGACGGCTTCGAATCGCCGTCAATCACGATGTCCTGTGGCCATCACAACAAATAGTATCTTGATACTAGAGCCTCCTTGGGACTTCATGAGTTCGACTGCCACTAGCGTCTATATCCTGAAGAGGAGCTTCCTCCAATCAACACTCGAGATCTGGTGTCGGAGCCAGAGCCGTAGCAGACCTGCGGGTTCACCAGTCAAACTGCAAGCCAACCTACTGCAAGCCAGCCAGCAACACAGAATACATCTACAACACGAGAGCCTTCTGCATTTGAGTATATTTTGGCCCAGGAAGAGCCGTCAGTTCAAGGACGAGGACGAGGACGAGGACGAAGACAAGGACTGGGACAGAGACGAGGACTAGGACAGGGACGAGGCACTGGACCTGCAAGTAGTATGGAAGTTAGTAGAGGTTAGGATACACAGGGTGGAGGAGATACTCAATACCAGGAGAGCTCTGGAAACACCTCAGGGGGTAGCTCGAAGTCAGCAAGGTGGTGGCCGTTCCCAAGGACCGACCGTGGCCGCGAAATAGGAAACTAGTGGATCTCAGCCATGAGACTATCAGAACTGCATCCAATGATCTCCTGAAGAAAGTGTTTCTCTGGAGTCACCTGACACTCCCTTATTTAGTTTGGTCCCTTTACCTCTAAGCTTGTATTACACGATATAGATCTATTACCTTCACAAAAACATACCTATTGATAACGGACAGCGTAACGGAATCTCCCATGCTCAGTAGCCATTCTATATCATTGTGTAGAAGCATGCGCATGGCCAGAGTGACGCGATCATCAAGTGTTATGATATATGTATATCTATCTGCCTATGATCTGCATAGTATAATATGGGTCCATTGATGAATTTTTTTTTTTTCCTCCCTTCGCTTCGCTCCTATCATAGGTTCTCTCGAAAGTTGGCCCGGAACTGGGCACCGGTTCCCTTTCTTTTTTTTTTCAATCTCTCAAGCACATCTAGATTCATAAGCTGCAGGAGAGAGTAGGAAACGAGGAGGTCCCTGACATTACGGCTGGCGAACGACGTTCCCATCTTATCAATGGTCATGGCCGGCCTGCCGAGTTTTATTACACTCTGGGGTACTTAGGTATTTTATTTATACTTTGAATATATAATATTTATTTTTTTAGGGGGCGGAGGTAGGAGGTGACTTAACTTTTTATATATAATGTTTTACTATGGTATGATACATAGTTACTTGGTCTTTCACTTAAGTTATTAATAAACTTACTAGAATCTTCATTCTCTTCATTCTTCAACGAACTATATAGCCAGATCTTCAATTAGGATTTTGGTTTTTTTTAAAAACGGTACTTTTAAATCATACCGGTATGTTAGCGTATCTTGAATAAGTTTCAAAGACCACAACATTACATGTACTCTCTTATATACAAACTTGTTTAAACAAGGTAAGTGAAACGACGATAAAGCTCAGAGAAGGAAAAAAAAATTTTTAAAAAAGGCTTTTCTAACATTTTGGCCACCTCACTGCTAAGCGGCGGCATCAGCTAAGGTTGCTGCTGCTGGTGCTGGTGCTGTGGGTGACCGGCGTTGCGATGGGCCTGATTCACTAGCAGCATGAGATTGCAGAGAATGAGGAGCGTTACCAGCCACGGCCACACTGGCTGTTGCAATGGTCTCAGTCGACTGCGTGGGTCTACTTGGTGTGGAAGGGTTGGCGGCCTGAGCCTCTGCAGGAAGGGCCATTGCTGGCTGCGTTGTTGTAGACCTGGTTGACGTCGTTTGAGGATTGGCACCTTGGGCTTGCGGGGGATGAGGGGCTCCGACAGTGAGAGTAGCTTCAGTTGCTGTAATTTGCGTTGTTGTAATGGTTGAAGTTTGGGGATTGACGGCCTGTACTTGTTGAGCAAAAGCTGCGCCACCAGGTATGGTTGTGGTTAAAGTAGTGCCGGTAGACGTAGTTGTAGTAGTCTTAATGGTCAAAGGAGGAGCTTCCTGCGGAGCAGTTTGAAGAGCTGGAGCACGAGCTGCGGTAGCCTGTGAAGTAGACGTCGAGGTAAAAAGGGAACTAGAACGTCTAGACGTTGAAGAGAAGGCCCTTGCACTCTCAAGTTGAGAAATTTCAGGCCGAGGATACGTAATACCGGGTGGCAAAGTTGCGAGAGTCGACGTAGTGGTAGAACTGGCGTCCGGGTCGGGGAGCCCTAACGAAGCGGTTATGTCAGGAGGCGGAATGGCTGTTGCTGCTGCCGGCGAGTAATCTGTAGTGACGGCTTTTAAGGAAGGGGAAGCCTGGGGGCTTCCCGGAGCAATAACACTGAACACGCGAATAGGCGTGGGCTGAACTGGAGCCGGAGAAGTATAAGTGGTATATGCAACCCCAGCCGGTAGAGGAAGGCCCGTAGTCACCATCGTTGAGGTAATTAGAGGGCCAGCGGGAGCATTTGTGGTCACAGTCACTAACAGAATGGCCCCAGAGCCAGGACGAGAAGAATACGTAGTCATTGCTGTTGAGAACATTGGCGCAGGATTAGCAGGGGAAGGATATACGGTCACGATTGTCAAGGCTGTAGAGGCTGTCCCGGAGGGAATATAGGTCACAACTGTGGAGATGGTAACAGCAGGCTCAGGGAAAGCAGGGCTCACGGTCCTCGTGGTTAAGTAAGTAGACGCAGGACCGGCTGGAGCCGGAGCAGCATACGTAGCCTCAGAGGTTGTGTAAGCTGGAGAAGAGCCGTATACACTTGAAGGCACAATGACCGGGTACAAACTATATGGAGTCGAATAAGGTGAAGAGGATTGCCCTGATGTATGGATAGACGATGATGGAGGAATACTTGATGAACTTCTGGCGCTGGAACTAACCACCACCGAAAGGGCCGATGAGCTTCGTGCGGCTTGGCTTGTTGGGCAAACGGTAACTGTCACGGTCACCGGTGACGGGCATTGACAGTATCCAATGCTACTCGACGCAACAGCGGATCTCGATGGAGTCGAAGTGCTTGATATTGCATATGAGGACGAAATAACCGCACTAGAAGTGCGGGCAAGGGTTGATGAGTAAATGGGTCTTGTCGTGCTGGAAGGCGCGCATGGCTCCCGGGACGATGAAGGCACTCCGGAAGAAGAGAGAGGGGTAGAGGAAACGACTTGACGGATTGCATGTGGATGAGCGACTGAAGACGCAGCGAGCGTCACCAACAGGGCGACGATGGCTCTCATTTTGTATACGAACCCAATTGTATGCCAATCTAGAGACCTAAGGGGCCAGATGATTGACTATCAGTGCCCAAACATCAGGGGAATCAAGTACAGAAAAGAAGTTGATTGAAGGAGGAAGTAAGGCCCGGTGATATATGTGAATGCCCCGAGAGAACAGATGTTGTAACAGATTAACAGATAATTTCCAGTCCATCACATCCTGGAAACCCACTAGAAAGACTTATTCATGGATGGAACAGCAATTCTAGGGCGCTATGCGCTTGACCCTCATGGTGACGGTCTCATGGAGTCATAGTGGAGTGGATTGACAGCACAATGACCGACGCAAGCGTTCATATATACAAAAATAACGTTTGGCAATATTGCTAAGACCCATATGTATAGAACAGAAGGGGCTTAGCAGCTTCCTACTGATGAAGTAAGTAGATGGATGATAGAACTCGTGATCAGTCGATACCAAAAGCTCCCGTCGAACGACGAAAGTTGGAACATGATGGTTTTCGGACAGGTATTTCCAGCCCCATCCTAGATGCATGTAAAACCCATATAGAATAAGTTAACGTGAGTAGAGGCTATCACGTTCAAAGTTCGGATCCTTGTGGGTGATTGTCGACTATTACCGAATGATTTCATGTCGATGAAGGCGGCTGCAAAAACCGCGGATCCAAAAGTCTGAAAAGTTCAAATTTGTGAGCATTCAATTGGCTCCTATAACTAATTGTTAGTAACCTTGAGCTTGGAGGTGGTGACATGAGAGTGATGCGGGTAGTACCTACCGGTACAACATATGATAGTATGATAGTCAACACTCGTCAATATCGAGACCTGAGGTTATTATTCCATTATAAGTATTATATAGGAGTATTCTATCACCCGTTGAAGGGTTGCCATAAGTACAGGCACCAGAAATATCTGTGGAATGTGTGGCAATATGCATTCTCTGCACATTTGTGTACAACTATCATACAAGTGATGTAGTTAAGGAGCGCTCTTTCCTATACTTCCAAGTTATTATTACTGTATATCTATATAGTTAGGGCTATCATAATATGTATATAGTAGTTATGGTAGTGATATGTATGTATATATGTATGTATGTATGTATGTATGTATGTAACATACATGGTATTATGAATTATTAAATTAATCTAGGGCCTACAGCTTTGCAAATTATATAGTTATAAACATTTATCAGTGCTACCTAGTAAAGATGTTTGTGACGGAAACGGAATAGTGACGCGTGCTAGGTCCGACTTTATACGCGTAGGATAGAGACCGGCCACCTTGAGGAAGAATGTAATGCTTAAATATTTCTTGTTTATTACAGACAGCTGTTATATAGGATGGGAGTCAACGTGAGCGATAGGAATCCAGTATCGGGTTAGCCTTTGCTTGCAACCTACAAGGTCGATGTCTACTCTCATCTCTCTGAGCTAACTGCAACAATGTTGTATTCCAATATAATAGAACAACCCCTTTAAGTGACTCATCAGACCGACTAAACTATTTGTAAGCCGAAAGGGGGAAAAATAAATAAATTTGGCAACATTATTCTGGTACAGCGATATTTTATTTATCAAGTTGTGGATTCTATGGACTCTACCACACCTGGTTATATATATTTTTCAAGATGGAGAAGTCTAGTAACGCCAATTGAATAAAAAGCTGTGTACCTTAATGATGAGTGACTGCCAGTGGCAGTCTAAGTGAAATTTTTCGATCAACCAAGCATCAGAATATAACCCAATACCGTTTGCAGCCGACTTTAGCCAGCTTCGCCCAAATAAAGCACAGAAGACCAGCAAAATAGCTACAGATTGTGAAGGAGATGAGGCCCCAATATGCTCCATTGCATCTAGACAGAATCTCACCTGCGATAGGTATTCCAGTTAAAGTACTGCCAATATAGTTAGATAGATCCATCAAACCTTATATCTAATGCGTATTTTAAGGGAATTGAAATGAAGTATTACCCTTACCTAAAGCTAACGATTGTGTATGCGGTAGAGAAATATCTACCGTAATGTTCCGTCTTGCAAAGCTGACCGAGACACACAGGTGTGAGACTGATACTACCGCCGCTGGCAAACCCGAACATGAGCGAGTAGGTGATGAGCAAAGCCACACTGTTGCCGGCCAAGAGCCAGAAACATGCGTTACTCAGAACGCACAGGAATACAGTAAGAATGATCGCGTTGAAACGGCCGAGAGGATCTGCCCAGTAGCTTGGGAGCCATCGGCCAAAGAAGGAGCCAACATTGAGAATGACAAGCACTTGGTACGAAAACTGTTGCGACATGTTGTGTTCCAAGGCATAGGAAGATATATAGGTGATCGGAATGAAGACCCCCCATTCAATGAAGAACACTCCCGCGGTCGCGATCGCAAATGCCGGGTCCCTAAAGATGCGGAAATCAGGTAATATATTCTCTCTTGATGCCGGTTTCGATGGTAGTCGTGATTTGATCAAGGTGCATGCAATGCCTAGTAGAACAAAGCATATTAAAGCAACGACGCGGGTCGCCCACGCAAAGCCGACTTTTGGGAAGAGACTTTCCAGTACTAGAGGAAACACGATGCCCCCGACAGATCCGCCGGTTATAGCAAACCCTGTTGCTAGACCCCGTCGTTTATAAAAGAAGTGGCTGATGGCGGAGATGGCAGGGGTGAGTATCAAGGAATTGCCTACACCAAGCACTATGCCAATTACAACCATAAAGTGCCAATATGTAGAACAGAATCCGAGTGCGATAAGAGCAACTATGGTAAGAATCGAGCCGGCAAGAACGAGCATCCGGGGCCCTTTGGCATCAAAGACGGGTCCAATTTGGACTCCACAGAAAAAGATCATAAAGACATAGATGCCGAAGATCCACCCAATGTCCCCCTCATTGTAGCCCTTGAGTTGATGAGATGAGATGTAAACCTGAAACGTGCCGATACTATTAGCGAGCCCGAAAGAGGCGAATCCCCCGGAGAAACTGCCGAATACTACCAACCAAGCCTCGAACCCGCCCTCTGGGTATGTATTGCCATCAGCATCTCTGGACACATGACCTGAGAGATTACTCCTCGATGGAACAGGCTGGGACTCGTCCAAAGGGGAAGAGTTGCAATATTCCCTATTAGCCTGCAATTGATTCTCTAAGTCTGGACTGGGGCTTCGATGAGATGTTGGAAAAGATGGTGGCTTTGCTTCTCCGGAAGAGAATGACAATTTCTCTTCCATGGTTATAGTAGTCTTCCTCACTCTCTTTCGGGCGGACACTATTCAAGTTGTTCTTGACGGAGTAAAGTTGTGACTATCCTTTCCGACAAAAGGGTCCAAATATCGACAGACTCGCAGTATACAAGTCACCTTTAATATCTATCTCAACTATTTGTACTTAAGTCTCCATATACCAATCCTACCTAGTGACAGCAGAATTAATGTTAGCGTTTTCAAAGCAAGAGAATACTAGATCCGTCCAGCGATTGTATTCCGGAACCATCAGCCAGAATTAGAATTGGCTGCTTAATGTGATTCACCAGTGGTTCAATTGTGGTTGGGCATTTTCTATCCAGTAGCCAATAATAGTAAGATATTTTCTTTTCCTTAAGCCGTCAGGAAACCAGGGTCATGGATTTGATCCACGCTTCTGCGACTAAAGACAGATACCGCTTACCGCGCTACTAACCAAGCGGGATCGAGCTAGTTATGCGAACCGATATTCATTATTAATATCTATTAGCATACATGAACCTCATACAGTAAAGAAGTCCACTCTGCCCTTTACCATTGTGGAGTTATTCGGTTAGTAGGTGGGGTGGGATACGTGCTTCCTTGTGCACTGAATGCTTTCAATTATCACCAATTTTGTGAACAACCAGAGGAGGCCAAAATCAGTGATCAAGCAGTCCGCCATATTACTTCGGATTGCATCTAACAAAGCCAATTGATCGATCCTGTGAGTTTATGACTACTTTTCTTTCCGGGTTTGCATATGAAATATACTACTAATGGATGTTAATATTAATAATATAGGTATTGAAGTCTTTCATTCGATATCGATGTCAAAGGGATTCACCGAACCCTTATGCATTTACGCCAGACAGAGTTGTGATACCGTGTAATAACAATGCATATGGCCACATGCAATATGCAGAGTAGGTAGTGTCATGAGGGTTGACATACCACATGATGGGCTGCAAACAGGAGGGGTTATTGGTCTGTGCACGAATGGCCATGGCTGCCATGTGAAAAGAAAGTTAACATTCGAAATTCCCCGAAAAATCTGTCATGATGCCCACTTAGTACGACCGTGTATTTTATTTTCAAACCCCTATCATATGTAGCGGTATTGCTACTTTTCATTACAAGCCGAGGACCCAGGTTATCGTAAATAGTTTTTCTAATGTATGCTAAGCTTCGGGTTTGGATATATTGTTAAAAAAATTTTAAATCCTTGATTGTTTCATTAAAATGCGATTTGATTTTTTAGTACCAATCCGCTGCATCGTTGCTTACCCACAAAGAGATCAGCTGCTATAGGGGCAACTCCTTAATGTGAGGTCAGCAAAGGTTGGCATAGGCATATTACTTCAGCTATGATATGTCAGTAAATGTCCTTATCAGACGGCAGGCTAGGCCTCTTAGCTCCGCCAACTAAGGCTGGCCAGGACCAGCCATGAGCCAATCCGCCAATACAGCCAATCAGAACAACAGGTAGCGGCAACAAAACCCATGTGCGAGGAAGCCTAGCACTATTTTTGGTTTTTGCATTGATAGAGTGTCATTAGCGGCCCACTTAGCATAAACTCGCCGAGATAACATACTGTTTGCGAAAGCAAAGCCCAAAGCATGCGAAAGCTAGGTACTAATCGGCCCCCGCATGAGGTTATGTTTGAATCGCGTGTCTCCAGTGCCCTTTAGCTAGATACACAATAACATAACACTGTGCATTTAGCTTGTAGTTTTATTAAGCTCTATTCAGTATTCAATTTATATCTACATGTATAATATTAGTATGCACCGCTACGGGTACTACCGTGCTTTTACGATTAAGATCTACAATAATAATAATAATAATATATTGTTACTCCGATCGGCCTCCTGGCCACCCGTCCATCTATCTTACATCACTCTATACCCTAGGTGCCGCTCTTAGGTTTCCGGCGTATCAGCCAAGCCAACGCTTAGCTCCGTCACCTAATCAGCTCGTCCGCAAGCCTAAATTGTTCTAACCTCCGCCTCAACCACCACAAATTTTTTGAACCCAGCCTGCTCTGTCAGCAATTGCTGGAAGTCTAACCTGCCGTTTATCCGAATTCCTTCTCTCATCCCTTGGTATCTGGGGCGGTGGATCGTGACATGTTTCGTGGTCTCCCTCTCGTAACCACAAGAACACCCCGTGCTCGTTACCTCTTGCAGGAAGTCGGCAAAGCCAATCTTTCCCCTGCACATCTGAGTGTATGTGGAGCTTTCGGCCTTGTGGAGTCCCTCGTGCAACCTCAGGGTCTCCTTGCTTGGGTTAGGAAAGCCTCTGCTGGGCTATGGGGGCTGGGCCTCCATCTTTCTTCCCATTTCTTTTGTAGAGAGGTTTTAACCAACCTCCCTCTTGCGCTTGGCTGCGGCCGTATCCTTGGTCCGATTCTCTTGTCCAGCCGGTCCCCCCATCCATCCATCCTGCTTGCATTGGGCGGGCTGAAGCCCGTAGTTTGTCTCGGGCCTGAGGCCCTCGATTACGTTCCGCCCACGTGACTAAGCTACACCGCTCCCTGAAAACTGCAACTACTGAATCCCCAATGTCCTCTTCTCTTTCTTTTCTTAACGATCCCTTTTGTACATTAGCTTAGTAGTAAGTTAATATAAGAGGTTTATCCCTTCACACCGACAGCCACTGTGTCGATTCGCGCTGTTGGCTTTCGCAGTGTTTCCCGGATTCGGCCGCATTTTCTCCTAACAAGAGCCTCTATGCCTGCGTTGTGTCCTCGCCCTATATGCCGCTACCTGCTAGTAAGGAACAGGTCTAATGGGGGTACATATGCCAGGGTCTCAAGGGACTTGATTGGGGTGGCCCAAAAGTCCCCAGCTACTATTCGCAAGCATTTGCTTTGGATTTTCTGTAGCTTGCATTTTAGGGCTGGTCCATGTCCCGTCCTGGCATCAGGTTGGTGCCAGGCAAATCCCGTAAATGTCATCGCGGTCGAACTACCATGTTGTATGCCTGTCGGGCTTAGCCATAGGGATGCCCAGGTTGATCCCGCCAGTCTGGCTAGAACGTTGGCTTGGGTCTTCATTTTTCCCGCGGCCCTTGTCCCATGCGTTATCCACTGCAGCCTGGGTCCAGGTTGAGGCCCAGTACCCGTACTTCTGCCACTGGCTTCTTTAGCACCTCTCCAAGCTGTAGGGTTTGACTGAGGTCAAAGCGTCTGGTGCATCGTGTCTGGTGCATCGTGTCTGGTGCATTAATTCATATTTATCTGGGGCGGGCCTCGCCCTAGCCCACTCTAAGCATCTTTCGTGCATGCAATGCATGAAGCTATATAATGGACTAGGCCGTAATGTTGAGTATCGAGTGGTGTAGCCCGTATAAAGGCCTAGCGGGTGCGCATTACAGTGTACCAGCTTCAGGTTGTCGCAGTTTCCGCGTGTAGTAGATCCCCGTGCAATGAGATTGATATCATCCAGAACCCTATACCATGCACTCATATGTCTCTTGGGTTGCAGATCTCTATCAATTCTAAGTTATAGAATAGGAAAAGGATCGGCGAGATCGGCAAGCCCGCCGTAATTCCTGTCGGACATGAAACCCTCACATCTTACGATGCTGGCTGGAATCCCCTTTTGCCGCAGAATATGCACAAGTTTCCTCATCACCACACGGTCACATGCCCGGTCATGTCCATAGAGAGTAGCGTGGCTACTTCATCCGGCGTTCCGTGTGGTACGTATTTGGCCGAGTAGAATGTCCAAGGCGGTGTCTATATCCTGTAGATGCCGGGCTGTCACAGCCTCCATCACCTTCCCAACTTGTGTGCAATCCTCTTTGCCCGGCTTACATAGCGCCACGTTCGTGCACCCCGAAATACCTGGGGACGTATTGCCAGTCCCAGCATGCCTGTGTTAGGGTTTGGATCGCCTGAATCATAGGCTCTCCCATCGCTTGTAGGAAACCTGTAGTTATCCTTTCTGTCCCCAGAGCCTTGAATGGTGCCATCTTTGCTAGTGCTGCAGCGACCATGTCCCTGTTGATTTGGGGAACTCTGCCGGATACTCTGGGTTATGGGTCCTCTCAACGCTAGCGTGGTCGATGGTCAGGCGGTCACGGTAAGCGGTACCGGGTAACTTCGGTCCGGTACCATTTTGAATTCTTTCTCAGCTTATTCAATAATATTGACATCTCCCATCCTAAGATTCATTGGCCATCTTTTTACAATTACATAAGAATAGTTATACTATTATTTTCATTAATGTTTCTGTGTAAGATTACTCCGTGTCCAGTGCTTTAGGCACTTAGTCATCTCGATGTTCGCACTCCCCAACTGCCTCCCACGATATAGTCCTTCGAGCGCCTGAAAACACCCTCTCCGGCCCATCGCTCATAGATGGCATTGATAGCATATCAATGGCCACCTCTGAAAGTCGTGACCAGGTTCGACGCTGGCTATCATGAAGCCACCATTTAAGGGTGGATCCAGCGAGACGAATAAGGCTCTGTAAGAGATACAACTCATACTCATCCCTATCACTCGTATCTTCGTCCAAGGCCTTCGCTGCTAGATCGAATGCGTTGAGGGCACCCGCTAGACTACCCACATTACTGTCGCTGTCCGACCTGCCAAGCTCTGTTAATGTATCGAGAGTTCAAGACTTTTCTCACAGCTTCTTGACACTTTTCAGGGCTGGCCGCTGCAAGTCCCTTTTCCAGTTTCTCGCGATGTATTTTACTTTTCGGGAGGGGTGAAGGATGACCGCGGGGGCATATACAGGCGTCCCTTGCAGTTTTGTGCAGTACTTCTCAAAGGTCAATAAGCTTGTTTTAATTTGGGCTTTGAGCCGAGTACTAAAGCTGTACATACGCTAGAAACGCTGTTAGTCCAGATCCCTGGCAGGTACATGCACTATATGTAATTCTTACCAAAGACTTTTCATAATTTTTTGACAAAACGTCCATTGTCCATAGAACAAGATCTATTGTTGCTTCGTCACCCTGGGTCTCTAGCGTAGCACGGTGAAACGGCTGAAGGAATTCGGCGACTGCATGAAGAAAGGCCCAATCCTCCGGAGTTAGATAACCGGCCTTCAGATCGTCAAGATATTTTTTCAAAAAGGCTTCAATAGCTGGCTCCTTCTCAATAGTGACACTCAGCATTTCATGCCAACTGTTCCATCTCGTGCTATTGTCGAGAGGAAGAGCCCTATCCGCCATAGATTCAAAGTCATGGTATCGGGCGACAGATGAGCGAGTGAAAACTGCAATATTAGGCAATCTTCCGAGAGGGCCAAGCCGCCTCCAAATTGCTTTCCCTTTCAATTTTTTCCCTCTTGGCCCAGTTTCTACATCCACTTCTCTCCTCTCTTCTTCACTCTCTTCCTCATTATCAGTCCCTTCTCCATTATCTTCGCAAATTACCGCATCACTGAAAAGAAAGGCGTGAACGGCGAGGTTTAGTATATGGTTGATACAGCGAATCCGGTAGTGTACCGGACCCCACTCAATATTTTCCTTGTGGAGATGAGATTTTAGCGAATGACCGCTATGTCGTTCGATCCGTGATTATCTCCAATAATGTGTCCGACCCTGCTTAGAATGCCGTAATTTAGAGGGGTTGCCGCCAAAAGCACAGCCTGTTTAGTGCCTGAGTGTGTTATAATTGGCCGAAGTCCAATCAGGGCTTTTAACAGTCCGTGTGCTACATCCACAAAATGAGCACAGATTCCTAAGAGGAGGATCTTATTTGCTGAGGCCCAAATATCAAGGGAGAAATAGAATTTTTGGTGTGGAAGCCTGCAGACGGCTTCGTACAAGACCCTTTGAAGAAGTGAATAAGACAAGGATTCTCTTCGCTACCTCCGAATGGGATGAAATTATCTCTCGGTCGATAGCTGGATTAGCGGTTTTAAGGAGTGTATGCAGCTCTGGCCATTCAGCCGCTCCGAAAGGTAGGCTATTCATAACGATTAAAGAGATAAGCGCCTCGTTGATTGCTCGCTCATCCAAGACCGCTTTCAAGATGTCGATTTGAATTTGGTCCTCTGAGATACCGTACTTTTTGCATAAATCCGTAAGCTTTTTGTTCCTTGTCGTCGTGACTTGACGTGCCGCAGATTCGAGATCGATCCCGTGTTTTGACGTGGGATGGTGCGTATTGCAGTAGCGCTGTAGTCATCACAATGTTTACAGTAAAATATACAAGAACCATTTCATCTTTCAGGCTCACTATCTCTCAGCAGACGAGAATATTCCCAATTAGATACGGCAGTTACTTTACGACTTCTTTTCTATGTAGTAACAGAGGATTCAAGCTCTGAGGCAGCTTCAGTCCCAGAGTCACAGGCACCAAGCAGTTGAGATGATAAATTAGGTGTAGAGGGCATATTGCTTCGTTAAAGGCCGATAAAAGAGGTATTGATAGCAATAATAATAAGTATGTATGTGATTCCTGTCAAAAGAATGGTACTTTTGTCTGATTCATCAGGATATCTGTCAATAAAAATTTAACTTGTTATGATCTATGTATGTCTCGCTAAAATTGTGACTAGTCTAATAATAGTCATTTATTGTCGGTACCAGGTAGCTTGGCCGCCTACCACTTACCAGAAACCAGCCTGCAGGCAAGATTGCCCCGTGGCGAAGTCTTAATGAGGTTCTTATGGCTGATATAAAGCGGCTTCCGCCTGGTCTACTTGCTTAGACCGCTGCCCTGGTTTTCAATCAGTCTATAACCTAAAGGTTTAACTGCGTCAAGATTATTGAGGCCAGGGCAGAACCTCTCACCCCAGGTGCCTCTAGGTTTGCTCCTTAAGCACGCATCAATGGCATCTCAGCTAGAACGATATCACTTTGGCCATGTAGCCTCAGGTTCCCAGTACGAGTGAGATAGCGGAGGATAATTCGCAATTAGCTAGAACGATACCACTTTGGCTACCTTAACCTCGGGTCCTCAGTCCGAGTGAGGTAACTGATTCCCATCTCTTTACACACCGACACACGCGTCCGTCCTGTCAGGCTACTTAGACAGTCTCGTAAAGCTCTAGGAAGCTAGTCGCTGCCATTAGGATGAGGCGAGGTATCAAAATTACACCGCCACCTGCGGGGTTTGCCGCAATTCCTCCTGGTACACTAGTGGCTGAGACACCATTTTAAAGCTTTGAAATTTTGTGGTTTCTTACAGCCCTGATGAAATGAAATTCCACATCGTGATATTCCCTGAAGAATAACAATACAACATTAAAAACCAAGAAATACTGGGTAGATCAGCGGGTTACATTAGCGGTAGTGACATACATAACTTTTATCAAGCTCTCATACATAGGCTTTCTCCAATGGATAACCACAAAAGGTCCATATATACCATACTATATATGTAGCTTCCATCTTTAAACTAGTGAGTATTATTGGGACAAGAACCACATCTTCAATTCCGGTTGTTATGATAGTATTCTGGCCTTAAATTCGAACTCGGTTTGGTGTTGTAGCTTTTCAGGTCCATAAGTTCCAATTCTACAGCCAGACGTCACATAAGTTATTGGATGGAATAATAGTTGTTATGTTACATTTTATTTGTAAGTTACATTAAATTCGGATTTGGCCACAACACTGAGACACGAGTAATGAGAAGGATTTTGCCTCATGATTCAGCTCTCACCTCCCTCGGGTTATCCATCATGTTATTGTTGATGATTCATTGGATAGGAAAGCAATTTTCTGGTTTGTATATAGTGAAGGGTAAGAGAGTCTGACTGCCAGAGCAGAGAAGGCATAAATGCCTGTTCAAACCCATAGATAGAAAAAAAAGACAGAAGACAGAAGATTTTATCCCACGGGCCGTATGTGCACAGAGGATTGCGGGTTCTCCCCTCCAGCAAATTCCGATAGTACCACACCCCACAGAAGCAGGCTTCTGCTTCGCGTTACTAGCAGAGGTCGCCGACCGTGCCTTGCAAAGGCTGTTTTGAGACACCCAAAACGCCCTGCAAAATATCCCCACGGCTCTCTACTAACCAAGCTTGTGTCTCTGGCTTTTCAGGCCTCTCAAACATCCGTGGCTAAGCCCAACAGGGTTGAAAAGGTTCGTCGCTAGGCCATGCTTACCCTTCCAAGAGATAGACCTTAAGATCATTGACGCCAAGACCAGGGTTATGACACTATTGTTTACCGCATTAAACGCCGCGACAAGAAAAATAATGAAAAAAAAATCAAATTCCATGTTACAGGTTCTCCGCTGGTGACGGGCCGTCTTCAGTTTCCTTTGAAGGGCTCTACTGCCTGCGGTCTGTACATAAGAAAACGGTGAGATTACACGCGGTGTAATATTCGTACCTATATAAAAATAATTTCTACGTTAAAAGCAGCAATAGACAACTGTGGTGGGCTTGAAGGAAATATGTACATTAAATTCATAACGCATAGGCTGAACGGTAATGGGCAACAATATAATTAACCCCTGCGTTTGCAGTTCTATGGTTATGTGTGTTTACAGCCGCACGCTAAATTGAAGAGAAATTTTATCAATTGATTCATTCCTACTCCACGTTCTTTACATAACAACGCCAGAGTTCGAGGCAATACGCTGAAAAATATCTTAGCAAGGTTTCACCGAAAATTAACAAAGCTCGAGCGAGCGGGACTCACAGGCCATAATTCAGCAGCTTCCTTCCCAACCGGACCAGTTATGGCCGAGCCCTTCATTTCGCCTTTAGCGTTGACAATCTAAGACTCGAGTGCTTAGCGGAGTTCGTCAAAACATTCAAAGTATTAAATTGTCGCTCGATAAAGGAAGGGGTGGGAATGAAGATGAAATGAAATTAGGATGATCAAATAAACGATCATGTATCATTTGGGGGCTACATTCACGCAGCCATCATGAAAGAAGGAATTTTGCAAAAGAGGCATCTTTTACATACCACACCAGCATTGTCTTCAAAATACAGGTAGACACCATCAGGCCTTCTCCAAGGTTTGCTCTGACGGACAACAACCGCGGGCATAACTTTCTTTCGCAGTTCAGGCTTGCCCTTCTTGACGGTAGCCATCACCATATCACCGACACCGGCAGCGGGCAGTCGATTCAGACGCGCACCAATGCCTTTGACTGAGATGATGTAAAGGTTTCGCGCTCCGGAGTTGTCACAACAATTCATCACGGCGCCTCTAGATGCGGGTAGTCGTTAGTCGCATCTCGCCCACAGGACTCTTTCTTGTTAATCATTTAATGTAGAGACGACCAAATGGTCGATGATACAGCGTGAGAAAGTGGGATCGTTGCCGGAACCTACACTGGCAGACCAAGAGTCATCTTGAGCTTGTTACCGGCGGCACCGCCACGACTGTAGACACAGGACATATTAGCAACACTCCACTGAGCAGTATAATATCCAAAATTAATTCAAATGCCTCTCTCAGTCACATGAGTGAGAATCTCGAGAATCAATCCCCAGCTAAACAACGTAACGCCAAGAACGTAAGCGAACCCTAGAATAGGATACTCACCCTCTTTTAGACATCTCGATTGAATGTTACGCGGATGAACTCTAGATGCTGGTAAGGAGTGAAAAAATACAAGGAACGCAGGCTTCTGAGCTCACGGCCAGATTGAATTTCCAGCGATGCTCAATCTCGCTAAGTTTGGCTGAGTGCGCAAAATCTTGGTCGGATGTCATTGGACCATAAGCAATTAAGGATTTAGCCCTAGGGCTAGGGCTATTTAGAACAAGCGGATGTAAGAATTTATTACGGAAGCGGTATTGGAATTCTGCCGTTATCACGTGGAACGTAGGCAGCAGCTGGGCTTGCTGAGGTAAACATCCTGACCTACCGAAGGCAGTAGCACTTCCTGATCTCGATCATCTTGCTAGATATGATATCGTGTAACCGCGCCGATTGTCTCGGTCCAGAGTCCATCGTTCCAAGCAACAGCTGCCACCATGGTATATATGCCTCTCCCCCTCCCTTCCTCATACATGAGTCCGTCTCTTCACAACAAAAGCAACTGCAGTGATTCTTGTGCTGATTATGATTCTGTGGTCTTAAGCTTTCCCGACTCACTCATTACGCTTTTGACGCTGTGCTTAGTATGAAACCTTTCTCATCAACTATTCCATGTTCTTTGCTGATTATATTTATCGCCGTAGTTTCTGCCTTTCTCGCAGGCATCAAGCGGTCAACAGGCCTCACGTAATTCTCCCTCACTCCCCTAAGAAGCCTCAATTTTTTTAAACACATACCTTCCTCCAACTTTCCAGCCTTGTTACAAATAAATGTCTACCCTGTATTTTCGTTCCTTGCTGTCCCTTTGCCCTTGAAAAGAGTTGGTCTGCATCCGCCACTTTTATTCCCCACGGAGCTGCTCGAGGTCGATGTGAAAAGAGATACAAAAGCGAGCTAACTTTCTTGGATTCCCGGCGCCCTTATTTGGTCGCATGGGCCCTTTCACAGCCCCAGCCTCAATTCGGACAGGATCACCGAAAACAGGGAGGTTAAGAAGTGGATCGAGAAGTACCTCGGTGTTGGAGAATGGGTGATGGACCAGTCGGTCGCTGTGCTTGGGTCTTCCGGGTGGTTTGAACGGAGGCGCTGATCAAAATACGGTATATGATGACAACACAATCAAGCGGGAAATAGTGATCGAACTCCCATTTTCATCGCACTGGCCTCGCTATTAGGACTAATTCGACGCCCCTTCTTTTTCATGACCACAGTGACGTGAATTTTTGCAACGAGGACTCGGGATAAATGGCGTCTGTGGAACCGCCTGAGTGCCCCATCTGGGATTTTCCTTTCTTTAATTCTTTCTTCCTTCAAAAAGATCAAGACAGACCCATTAACCACAGATACATTTGTATATAAACACACAGTCCTGTTCTGAGGACAGGTCTAACTTGGTTTTTTATGTCAAGGGATAGGCGTTGGGAAAGTGCATATATGGGTGCACTGCTAACATTGTGTTTCTTATACTCAACGCATTAAAATATCCTCCAAAAATACATTCTATTTCTCTTGTCTTTCCCCTATTTCGATATTTGCGGTATGCCCTTCTCTTTAAGTAAATAAAGATAAAGAAAGCCCGATATTGGGTCTCATTCACTCATGTAATGCATATGGCCGATTATTGGTCTCCGTCTCGCTCGAATTATTCGTATTACCTAAAGGGCATTGGTTTTCCAAGAGAAACTTAGTCGCATAGTTAGAAAAAGCGTCTTTGATAGAGAAAGGATTTATTTCTATCGTTTTTCTAGGCTGTTTGTTCTCTTATATATGTAAGAAACCTGCCGCCACCAAGTAGATAACACAATGACAGGGGAAATAAAAAAACCAAGTAAATATATATTGCGCTATATTGTCCGATTCAACTCCCAAAATGCTCACATTCACCCCCACATATCCTTCTCGCCTCGAAACTGTCGTAATAATGGGCGAGGAATTTATATACAACGAAAACATCCCTTTCCTTCGTGAATCTCTCTTCCCTTTGCCCATCTCACTAGCCTAGTAATCCGGTGTTTTTCTCTTTTTTCTCTTTCTTGTCCTTAAGTTCCTAGCAAGGCATCGATATCGACACGGTAGAAAAATGATACGTTATTCATAGGTTCCCAGTAGTGAGCGATACGGTCATGGGAAATCAGAATCAGCTGGGACTGGATGTACATGTCTATGAATACGCGCATTATTCCAAGTTAGATGTCTCAAGAAACTAAAGTACAAGCGTCTTTAGACGAAGTAGGGAAGTGCAAGGACGAATACAAGATGTGGGAGATATATGTACATACTTTGACGGAAGTTCCGTGAAGCAACATGGCCTCGACTCCGCACGATCCTAGCGCCTTTGAAGATCTCCTCATCGGCTGTACGGACAAGGCCATTGGGCCCAATTTCCTCCGCGAAAAACGAAATTTGACCACGGGGAATATTCAGGTCTCCGGTAAGCTTGATTGCCTCTAAGGGACCACGCTCGATGGTCGGGTCGTTGCTAGATCCTTCTATGCTAAGGTCGGTTTGTTGAAGCTGGTGACCAAGATGGGTAGAGGTGGTGGACCCTGAGACAGAGACTGGCCTTCCTAGACCAGTACGGGCGTCCGCACATTCCCGATCTGGTTGAAGAAACAGAAGAAACTCGCATCCGTGTTCAGAGTAGTCGCCCACCCAAATGCCTTGGTATGGCTTTTCCTTGGTCGGGGTGTATAGTTTCTGGTCGAGGGTTCCATATGTGGACATGGTACGGTGATTACCTGCTGGGAAAATCTGAATACCCATATTAAAATGTGCCCATTTCCGAATTCGAAAGGCAGATTCCGATATCTGACCCAGATTTTCCGGTTGGCTATCTGAGTCTCCCGTACGATCGACACGACTATCACTCGGGATGTTCTCGGGGGGCCACCATCGGTCTTGGTTGGGATGAGCGATCTGCTGACTTCCAACATTGGTTCTTGCGCACAGTGAGAAAGAACTATAGACGTGCTGCGATTCCGCCGCCATGGGCATATGGATTTCACCATGTAGGTACTGACGCCGGTTGGACGGAGCGTTCTTCAGAAGGATAATCGGGTCATCAAGCCAAAGCCGCACTCGCAGATGGAACGTCTCAATCATGACATTAGGGTTCCACTCCCACTCCCTTAACTCGAGTCCTTTCTTCTCCGCCACGACACGAAACCCTTCTATCACGCCTCTCCGGTTGTCATATCGGGCAAGGATTAGTTTCCCGGTGTACTCTGCATCGGAAAACCAGATCTTGTTGCGGGGAACGAACCAGTAAGGATAATGGGCAACGTAGAGGCAACGAAACGAGCTAAATGGCCCTGGGTCATTCAACCGGCAGGGTAAATTTGCATTCACGAGGTCAGCCCAGAGGAGATCATCCCGGGCCTGCGTGTAGAGATTGCGACACGTTGCGGACAAGCAGGCCAGGTCGGTAGCCGCAAGATAGGAAAGAATATGATGCACCAACTCAGCTGGCAATTTCCAGAAGACTGGCCGGGGCTGGGGTCTGAGTTCGGGATATGAACTCGAGTTCGATTCTGGTCGTGGTTTTGGCATTTCCGGAAGCCCTCCAGGCCTTAGGGCTGTCGTCCTTTGCGGCAATTCCCAAGCTGCATCACTGATAGTATTGTCAGTGTGAATTTCAGGATCATCGGGACGTCCTATATTCATCGCTAAGGCCATGGCTTTGTCGGTCAGATAACATGGGAATGACATCATGAACACGGAGAATCACGGCCTGGACCGGAAAGGAGCATGATGCTTTTGCGCATCGGGATGGGTATATGGACATGGGTATGAGCGTGAAGGGTAGGTATTTTAGTATGATACGTATGAATAACTTAGTAACAGATGGATATATGCCTATTCGGCTCCCCGCATCCTACCGCCTTTCACCGCCCGCCACCGCCTTCCCCTAACGGAGATTTTCGGAGATTTTCTTGCCTGATCATGTTCGAGGATGGTGCTTAAACGGTCTCCTACCTAGGTACCCGCCACTAATCCTTATTTATTTTCTAGTTTTATGATAGGGCCCCGTAATCCTACTTATGGTTAAGCGGTTGGTGCATTCCTCAATAGAATGATACAATGCCTTCTCTTTTTTCCTTCTTTCCTAGTAACAACACCAGGTTCTATTGTACATTCACACTCGGGGCTGTTCGCATTCTCTTCGGCTATGTCTGTAATTCCACGAATCTATCTCGGCTTCTCATTCATTCTTCCTTTTTAGTGACCGTGTTGACGACCCCCGATTTGGCTTCGATCGTAATCGTAGCAAAACTCTGTTAAACAGAAGCTCTAAACTTCTCCGATCGCATATCGCATGCGTACTTCAGACTCGTATTCAAGGTGCAGTCCCTAAGATGATCCCGTGAATTGTGATAGACAGCCAAATCTAATATGAACTAAAGAGAAAGAGCCTCTTGATCCAAATTAGGTGTTATATCAATAGAATATTAAGTATGAAGAAAGAAAGAGAAGAGAGGTCGCTTGGCGCAGCCTTTCGGATTAATTGTTAATCCAGCTATACAATGAATTCTCTTAGTAATCACAAGATGCTTAGCTTGATAAATTGTACTCACTATCCAATCATTATAACTCGCTACCACTATTTGTGTATATAAATCTTGTTGTTACATTTGGCAATGGAACCTACAGCGCTCCCCACCTTTCAGAGCCTTCCGGCACACCTGCATGAGCCTTTCCTGCGCGCTGTGTCTTGAATGACTGCTTCCTCCTCCGATTGGAATCATCTGAGCAATGCCTTGCCCGTTTACAAGCATTTGCGCTAGCGCAAGGCTTTTGCTGTTGTCGCGGGTAGGGTTAACCGCCAGGTCACACCTTGATGGCAGTTTCGTTGTATCCATCACAGTTCCGAGACTCAAAATCACCGCAAACTTGGGCAAGAAGTTGAGAGGGACTCGGAAAAAAAAGTTGACTAATAGGAAGAGGGATGTCCATGTACAATAGAAGCTGGACTGTAAATGGGAATGCCATTTATCGTACAAAGCTATGAACTGTAGCTCAAGCGAGAGAGCCTACCTTTTGGCTGTGAAGTGCAGTGGCCATACTCATGAGTTATACTCAAATCCTTTCACATACAAAGTCCACGAATAAAAAACTTCTGAATATCGACAATTAGCCAACAAATCTCATTCTGTACAGCGTTGGGTTCTTGACAGTGACAACCTGGGCATCACAATTGATGTCTGAACATATTATAACCTTGTTCGGAATGCTCGCGGAAATAAAGAGAAGGCTACTACAATCTCGGGACTGTTGATTGCACTTGATGATGCTGGTTTTCGTTACGGTGGAGGAGTTACTCGATGATTCAGGCATGGTTCTAAGCTAGTGCAAATTTGGTTTATTCACCCAGAAGCCGTGAGGCTTGCGCAATGATTCTGTGCAGGAAAATCGCTAATAGTTGATGGCGCCTTCAATACTAACGAGCTATGCCTACCTCTACTTATAAATGTGGGGATCACGAATACTAGCAAGATATTCCCTGTAGCACTCTGATGCTGCCCAGGTGAGACAGCTGCAAGTTATAATTTCTTCTTTGAGTCCCTACGTAGCGAGATATTAATTGATAGCATTGCTGGCCCTGGGGTAATAGTGGGGGATAAAGCTGCAGGACTTATTTCGTCAATGGATACCTGGGATCCAATGCCAGACAGTCAGCCTCAATTCTGTATCTAGCATGCGGCAGAGGGAATGAAAGCAAGATGGCGGAAAAGTGGATACTCAAGCACAAAAATTGATGGGATGGGAGATGAACTAAGCCTAACAGAGCCCTACTCTTACGGTCCTTGCTGCTAATAGTGAGCTTTTTCTTGCTACACTTAAGCCTTCTGAAGTTAAGTATGTTCGACAGAATTGGGTTCCAAAAGAGGACAGGGTTATTATAGCGTAGATGCGAGCTTATCCAAATCTTGGCGCCACTGCTACACAACATGGTGAGAGTTATCAGCCTGTTCTCTGTCAGGCAACCAATGCATTGCTTCCACTAGAGCAATCGATATAGTGCCTGACTCAGAAGCCAAATCAGATACATCGAGACCTAGCAACTGACGAAGATTCCCCACGTACTAAGGCTGCCGATGCAGTTGATAAGCTTCGCAATGAGCGGAAGGATATTGATATTACCATTACCAACGAGGATATATTAGCCCCCTGCGACTGTGAGATGTTACACCGGTACAGCCTACCTTGCAAACATTTCCTCTTCAAAGTGGCACAGCGTGGTTCCCCTATTCCCCGACCCCTCCTTCATCTGCGGTGGCGGTTTAATGGCCCTGTTATTAGGCACGGCCCCTGGGGTGAACAGAGCTGAAAGCCACGGTACATAGAAGAGACAGAAGAACAGCATACCTTGGTAATATTATCAAAACGCAAGGACATACATTGTACTATGACCGAAGTTTTTGAATAACACGAGCAGCTAAATACAGAAGAAAGGTCCCGCTTTGATGAACGGACATCAGATAATGGCTGTAAGTGAATATTTAAAAAAGTCAGGGAAACAGTACCAACACTTTGCAGCATTGCCAATTGGATACCGGATCCTATACCAAAGAGAACATGGAGTAAGCGGGACACCCATGGTAAGGCAGACAGATGAGTCCTTGCTGCTGCAGAGATCGCGGAACAAGACCTCAAGCTACACGAGCGCCAGGTTAAAAAACAGCGGCTAGCTGCGCCTGAGCATGTCCCTGGGGAAACAGTGGCAGAGGTTCAAGTGGAACCCTCCGGCGTTCCACAATACCGGCAAGCAAAGGCGGTGAAGGTAAGGGTAAGCGGAAGCAGAAGATGGCCGAGACATATAGACAGGCGTGGGAGGAGGCACAGATAACTCGCCGGTAATGGAATAGGGAATAAAATATGCGATCACCAAGATTCTTTAGTTCTATATATATAGAGTCCTGTTTCCTGTTTGGCAAATTTTACCGTTGCAACGCTGCGCTCGCTTGCTTCCATTTTTTCTTCCTCGATAAGTTCATCTTTGCTTTCCCTTCCTAGTTCTTGATAAAACTAATCTGGCAAGAATATACGTCAAATTGCACGAATAATCCCAATACATGATCTGAATATAATCTGAAACCAATTCGACTTCAAAGTATATTTCGCGACTGTGTTGTGGCTGAAGGCAGACTTGGCGGTTAGTACGGGATTTGTTAGTATGAATTAGTATGAACCCGGTTAGTATACTAGTAGTATGGCTCCCCGCACCACACAAATACTAATCTATTGCGATCATGGATCATCATCGTTCTTAAGAGTTCTTCCAACATAGCACCCCTGTCATTAACAGCCAGTAATAGCTATTTGTTTATAAGTTTATAGTTCTTTCAAAAATGTCCAATAAGAACATGCTGACTGTTTCCGGACTTCCGGTCGCCCTCTCCTAGCACCCTGAGCCAGGTTTCCCAAGTATCATGTCAGGCTACTCCTGGGGCAAAGCTAATCTGGGCTTTCTTTCGAGATGCACAAGGCGATGAGGAAGCCTTTTACGTGGACGGCAAGGGAAAAAAAGTACAAGAATCACTATTGCATAAAGTGCGCTGCTGAAGAGCCCACGAAAACACCATGGAAATGCCCTTTCACAACAAATGCAAAAAATCATTTGTTGAAAGATCATAGTCTCAATATTGACACCTGTGACTATACTTACAGAAACGCTGATTATTATGAAGGACCCAGCATTGTTAACCCAATTCAATATAGTGATTCAGGACCTCTCGGCATCAGCCATCTTCTCTGATTTTGATCGCGCTGAGTACTTAGACTCTCTGGTCATGCTAGAGTGCAGCGAGAAATTGCCATTCAATATTATTACCCGACCTGCATTTCAACGGTTCTGTCTTTCCCTTAGCCGTTCTATTGAAAAGGGTTTGATCAAGTCACGCTCAACCCTTGTCGCCCATATCAAAGGCATATATGACTTCTATTGGGATCAGCTTCGGATGAAACTGCGAAGGGTAAAATCGATGGTACATTTCTCTGCGGACCTTTGGTCCTCACCTAACCATATCAGCCTTCTTGGTATCCATATGCAATGGGTTGACCGTGCGCCTGAAGAGGAATCGGCCGGATCTTCTTTCCCTACTGAAGAAATATCTAACCAAGCCCAAGCACTAACCAAGTGCTCGGAAAGTGGCAAGGGTATGAAGGCGAAGGGAAAAGGCAGACAAAAGTCTAAGGCTAGCGCTAAAGATAGCACTGATAGCGGCTGGGGTGGTATTGCTCCTTTGAAAAGGCTGTATAATATTGTAGGTCTACTCAAGAACTCAAATATCCTGTATCAAAGCTGGATGCATACAATCGGCATAGTTCTGGGCATTGATAATGCAACCCGCTGGTTTAGCTGGTGCGACATAATTGAAGTAGCTGTGACGAAGCGCGCGGCTATTGTTGATTGGTTGATGGAAAATAGTGATGTTGTTGGTGAGAATAGTTTGGTACTTCAAAAAACATATGACTTCCTCCTCGTTTGCAAGGAAGCCGCGTTAGATGCGGAGCAGGCTGTTTCCAGTCTT
>JAHQZX020005277.1:0-27525 GCA_019804575.2 Pseudotulostoma volvatum
AGCCCATAGACCCCATACAGTCCTTAGAAGACAGTTCTATTCCTGAAACCGGCACTGCACTTACTGTTAGCTAGCCCAAGTAGTCCTTTAATGGCGGTAGACTGACGTTAATGGGTACTTGATTAGGAGAGTATTTCGATGGGGGTCAGTTGCCTCTGCTGCAAAATAACCCACAACAAACTATTTATTTATACCAAGCCTGGAAATGACAAACAGAGCAGATTTTGAAATACTAGCAATCCTAATTATAAATATAAAAGATGCATCGGTGCCCTTCTCATTAACCACCGGTTTCCGACAGGCATTCCTTGATTTTATCCTATTTTATCGCGGGTAGCAATCGACTGGGGAAATAATTGTCCGTCACCAAAAACCCAGCAGGAAACGCTTGTCCACACAGCACCGCCATAGTTGTAACGGAGAATATATCGCGGGAAGCTGATAGGACCGATTGTCTTCGGTTTCCGAGCCAAGTCACCTAGCCAGTTAGCAAATCCTGTGTTCAACCCACTCGCCCTGAAGGCTCATGTTCTGTTGCAAAGTGGGAATTTTAAGTTGGCGCCATACGAATGATCGTCGTAAGCAGGAAGCAGCGACTTAAGACCGAGAGCCGTGTGAAATTACCGGTAATGCCTGGGCGAAATCACCGCCAAGCACCCCAGGAATTCCACTAAATTGTCGTCGCAACGAATATTACAGAGCAGCCGATGTAGCAAAACAGCGGGTCCCAATGCGTCTCTTGGTTTTTTACAAGTTCATAGGTCTTGTATTCCTCGCCCAGGCCTAAGTTCTGCAGCCTTTGTATTTTTTTTTAAAAAGGCTTGAAGATGCTGGTACTTCACAGTATTGTGAAGTTTGCCGATTGCGCCCCTCTTCCCCCAGAGTTCGAAGTCCTTAATCTCTTCCTTTGCCTGCTCGGCTTCCACTTGTAGGGAATCTGGGTCCGTACCGAACAAAATCTCTCGCGCCACAAAGTTGAGGATGTGACCAGCACAACAAAGTCATCTATTTCAACAAGAAAGGTCAGAGCAAAGCAAGAGCAAAGCAAAAACTGCAGCATAAGAATGGATTGCTTACCTCTTATCCGAGTCGAAATCAAATGCCTCTCCCAAAGCTTTCATAACGGTGTCATTATTATCAACCTCGGAGTCAGGGCTATGGATGAAAATAGTATGAAAGCGAATATAGCCTAGACTCTGATACCAGCACAAAGCATCCGATGCGGTCGGTGGTAAGATGAAAGGAGTAGGATGAAGAGGCTTAGTTCTTCTCTGTAGTACGTTATATTACAAGAACCAGAGAAATCCTTCATCTGTTTTCCCCCTTCAAAGATGTAATCGCGTCTAATCTATGGTTGAACATGTGCGGTGCAGCGTCCTATTTATGGTAGGGACTAGGCTTTTATGACCCTTTTTCTTGACGCATTCTTTTTTGGGTTCGGGACTCGACTCTGTCAACGTGGTAAAAGGAGCAACCGTCTAGGGTTACCCTGTAGCTCTAGCAGCCGCCAAGTTTAGAGCCAAGCCTGCGAGAGGTAGCCTATTACATCTCTCACCTGTTAGGGAATGGATGAATCAGTACCAAGCGATCTGTCTAGCTAGCGTGTATCCTGACAGTGTATGTAGGTTTCTTCCTTACTCTAATATGACGCCTTGGGACCGGGCATCACGAGAGTGTATGTAACTTATGTACTGTACGTTAGTCTGGCGTGATGTCTATAGTTCAGGGGTATCAGAGTAAGGACTTGATAGAGCTAAGATCCTGTTTCTGGTATACTTAGGTGGCATCTTCGACACCATAGAGGCTGCAACCCCCGGGATACAGGCGTTGTCATTTGCAGACGACATAGGGCTGGTCGCCCTGGGGAGCTCAGTAGATCAGGTCTGCAGACAGCTGCAACAAGCCGGGGAGACTGCTATAGCCTGGGGACACGCTAATGCAGTTCAATTCGATGCTAACAAAACTGAGGCCGTCCTGTTCACACATAAACGGGGACGGGAGTTGAAAGATCAAATCCGACGGGCTAGGGTCCTTGTTGGTGGGAACCACGTTTCATTCAACCAAGATGCTACCCGCTGGTTGGGGTATGGTTAGACACAGGGCTCACTTTAAAAAACGCGTTACCAGACACGCCTTCGAAAGGCACATATGGCTGAGGAAAGGCTGCAATCCTTGTGCCGGCAGCAGGGGCTATCGCCAGGCCTAGTGCAAAGAGTCCAGGTGGCGGGGGTACAGGCAGTGGCCTTGTTCGGGACAGAGCTCTGGTGGCAAGGCCAGAAGAACCGACAAATAGGTGTACAACAACTAGTTAACCGGCAGGCTAGGGCAATTACCGGAATGTTTCAGTCCACCCCCATAGGCCCCCTGGTAAGAGAGGCGGGCCTGGAGCCGGCAGAAAGTTTATTAGAGGCTCGACAGTTGGGATACACCTCAAGGCTGCTTAGCCTACCTAAGGACCACCCAGCAGGACAAATTCTCCCTGTTACTTTCAGAGAGGGGGACCGACACGCTGCTGCACGCCTGCAGGGCGTAGACATAGCTAATAAGGTGGCGTAACCCAGCGATGCTGCGTTGTGTCAGTAATTATATCAATCATAGTGTGTTCCCCACTATTATAGTTAGTAAGAGTCTTTCCTCGCTGGCCGACTTAATATTTAATTATTCTAAGAGACTCTGGTAGATTATATAGACCCTCCGTATGAGAGATTTGGAGGTCAGCGCACAATTCCTCGATCTCCCTTACCGTTTTTGGTGTCTTGGAACACCATATCTCCTGCCCGACGCCAGGTCCAGCATCAGAACTCGCCGAAACGCTGGCCTTTTTTTCTCTGGATTTCTCCCACGTAGGAAGCCGCTTTAACTGCCGTTGGGTTAGATGGAGTGAGCCCTGTACCCCTTCAAGCCGCAAGAATATTTCCCTTTCGTGAATCCTATTTTCCTCACTTTATTATAAAGCCTTAGAAAAGACTCCTTATTCACACCTGTATGTCCCGCGTGATAGTAGTTATCCACCTAGTGCCCGTAGGCAGCTTGAAGAGGCTGAAAAAGGCCTAAATCGCAGGGCTGTAAAAGATGGGTTGAATGGGGAGGGTGGCAAAGTAAAACAATGAGCCGTTCCGGCGCAAATTTAATGAATCTCCAAGGTTACATGTCCATGGTTGTCCATAATAACTAGCCTGCACTTGCCGTTCACTTTGGACGCAGTTGTCCTGTCGAAGCCTGGATAAATTCAAACCCAAAGCCATTATCCGTCCAGCCATTACCAGAGAAAGCATATATCAACCCTTTCCGATCGCCCTTATCATCCATTGTATACTAGTTCGACTAATATTAATTTCATTTCCAGATCATGAGCGGAGGGAGGGCGGATCCATCCGCGCAGAAGCACTCAATGATTGAAGCCAACTTTCGGGAGCCGAGGTGCTGCACGGATTTGCGTAGCGCGAATGTTCGATAATCCTTTGAGGTGAGGATTACCAGTGAATTATACGCTAAAGCAATTCCTGTAACCATTCACTCACTATCACGACGGAAGGACTCGTTCATGCCAGTGGACCGATTTCTCGAACGGATCAGTTTCCTGTATAAGATCGATATGAAACAGCACAAGAACTCCACGCATGACAATAGATCCACGTTCGACACCACTGCATTAGCAGCGCCCTACCTTGTCAAGGTCCGCACAAAGGTAGAGCAAGCATTCGGGGAAAAGAGGGACGGCAAACGAAACCTGCTTCCCTAGATATCTTCTTCCTCGCCATGATGCTACTACGAGCAGGCCACGTCAACCCAGACCGACCAGTGAGTGAGTTACATAACTGGGTATCTCAGCCTGCTTTCACTCTTGGACTTGATACTACGGAACAGAAAGTCAGCGCTTTCGATGAGAAGCACCCAGACAATAATAAGATAAATGGCTTGCTTCGACCATTTTCTGAAGCTGATGCGCATGGAACTATCAAGGAAACAGCAAATGCAGAGAGCATGGGGGACTCGGATGGACCTACAGAGCTAGATGAGAGTGCCTTTTCCATACTTCAAGAGGAGATATAGATATTTCTGATACGTACATTACATAAATGTGGATGTCTCTAGCTCTTTAGAAGACGCTTAAATGTAGGCGATACCTGACTAGGCAACATTCCATGCAACTAAACGAATGCTGCGTAGCAGCCGTAGCTCAATATCTAGGCAGGTTGATTGCACGGTATCTCGAGCACCCTCCCTTCAACTACTTCACAGCGCCAGCCTTATCCGCTTTTACATGCCGGCGATGGCTGTGGCGGTGCCGTCTGGGTCGCTAACCAAGATAACGTTAGATTCTAATCCTTGAATTCCTGCCTATATACTATGTCCTATAATGTTAACTACTAGTAGTAGCAAACTACAAAAGTTCCTGTAGTGGACATTAATATTATTCGGCCTCAGTAGTTCATAGACAGTATTCAAAATGTTCTTTCTCGGCGGATGTTGACTCTAACGTGAGCCACCACTCCATGAGCCTCCGCTTAGCGGGCCATCTAGCGGTGTCTGTGATGGACAGCCAAATCTAAATTATGGGGCATGCATATGTGCCGAATCCATCGTCTGGGGTTGTGATTAGAATAATGCTGCAGAGCTAGGTATGCAACCGCAGCTGAAATCCAAATTATTTGCCGTAGGCAGAAGCATTGCCAGGGAGAGAATTTGGAATCATCGACCCTGTGCGGACTACCAGTATATAATATACTGAGACGGCTCTTCCTTCCAATTCTGAAACTATCCCCGCAGCAGGATCCTGATGAAGGAAATATCTCAGCGAGCAATTTAAGAACGATGATAGATCACAAACTCACAGTTGCGGTTAGGTAAGAGAATTGAACCAAATCGTGGCGGTCGTTATTATGATCTGCGATTCTACAATTGGCATAGTTTTCACTCTTTTTATTATACCCCTTGGAAGAGCTACATTCAACATGCATACACAAGAGCATGAACAACCGATTGGTGATCAGTCTGTTAATATGATCAATGGTCATATTGACAAATATTATCGACCTAGTGTTAATCTATATTTTGAAGTTATTGCCTTGCATGTCGTTATACATGCAGTTGTTCTTTACGGTCTCCTCAATGAGCGTTTCCTGGGACAGAGATGGAAAGTGATGCCAAGAATATTGATGAATGTTTGGATAGGCACTCTGGTTCACACTGTGGTTGTGAAAGCAACCGGGGCTCCAGTTGCAGTCGGGTACTATCCGTCTAGCATTGGAGAGCTTCTTCAACGCTCTGTAGGGGTGTGGGTTGTGGCGGATTTGTATTACTATGCGATGCATCGGTTGTTGCATTCGTCGAAATGGATGTACAGAAAAGTGCATTATTTGCATCATGAAACGAAGGAAATGGGAGCATTAATGGCGTTTTATACTCATCCGTTTGAGTACGCTTTTGTGCAGTTTGGAGCAGTGTTGCTTTCAGCAAAAGTTTTCGGAGTCAGTCTGGTAGAGCTGCTTGCAATGGGAGCAATGGCTTTTTTGTTAGCAATGTATGCGCATGCCTCTCAAGATAAGAAGCCAACGCATCCTTCGAGAGCATCGGCAAGATTTGTGCACGTGGACCATCACCGCAATTTCATGAAGAACCTGGGTGTTACTGGAGTGAGTGATTGGGTTTTTGGGACTCTTGGTTCTGGTAAAGTCGTTTGAAGGGAGGAAAACTGCGTGGTGAGTGTTGTTTCCATCGTTATACATATATCGATTAAGGTTAACTTTCTGCTTATTTCCATTTAGCAAGCCTTACTTGTGTTTTGCTTGAATGACGACGCATAGGTTGAGTGCGGTACTCGATCATTTCGTTTATCTACTACTATTTATCCTTGTGAACCAGAACCCGAGATCGATCGCAAGGAGGTGGTTACAACGAAGTCCTGACGCTCTGACCACCTTTACTTTAAATTGAGAAGGCTGAGTTTTGGCTTGAGTCATACTCGATGGAACTTGAAATATTCGATGTATATTTCGGGTCCATGTCTCGTTTACCGTTACCGTGCTGCCTCTTCTTTTTTTTATTTGAAGAACCGGTCAATTTCATACCTGTCTTCTTCATTTCTCTCATTTCTTCTCATGGCTTACTTCCACAATGATCTTCCTAATTTAGTTAGGTGACGTTGACTCTTCCATCATTTGACCCCGATTCCTTGAAGGCACCGAATTGATTTCTTTATCCTATGATAATATCAGTCATTAGTCTTTCCACGGCTTCTCCAAGTCAAGTATCATTATCTTGACCTTCCGCCACTTGATAATGTAGGACACAGATTGCGGAATCTACGTAGAATATCTAGAGAAGGTGTTCCCTTTTCCCATGCTTTCTTCATTCATAACTGGCTCGCAGATGCCAACTACCCACTAGGGCCAAAGCGTTCTTCTTCTTCCCGTGAGGCTCCGAGGTTTAAGGGACCTAGGATCTATCTATATCTCCTCAGCCGGCAACGCTTAGGTATCTTTTACAAGGCCTTATTTGCAAAAGCCTCTGCTCACTTGCTATTCTATATACCCCACCTTCATAGTATTGATAACCGTATCGATCAGATGTCAGAAGGCTTTCATCTATAAATAATAATGATACCGGTATTACAGGCACCTGTTCTGAATTTGGAGGACTCGACAGATCTAGAATGAATTAATAGCAGAAACTCTGATCCTTGGCACCAAATGTTAAGAAATCAGAGGAATATGAAGCGCAGTGAGCATATTGATTAACTGTATACGTGTGATAGACGTTATTAGAAGTAATAATGAAGGACTTATTAATTAACTTAGCTACCACTTGGATGACTGTTACTATGGCGGAATCTTAAAACTTGCCCTGAAAACTAACACAACGCCAACGATAATAACGCCACCCCAACCCATGAAATAAAGATTCTGAAAGCATCATTTTGAAGAAAAATGGTTACTCTACAAAAATTTGCTTTGAAAATTTAGATTCTGCGTTGTGGGCCCGAGTTGTTATTAATTAAAACGTGATTTTGGTGAGAGGATTTATTGAACCCGAAGCCAGTATGTCACGTGGTCACGTGATATCATGCCCATAAATCAAAGATTATCGTCTGTAACCAGTCTTTCGGCTATGACAGGCACCCGCCCACCGGCTTGTCTCCCAGCTCAGTCTTGCCCTTCTTTGACCATTCAAATTTCTTTTCCTCGCCCCAGTCCGCCTCACTGCGCAGGGCTTTTGGGCCATAAATGCCCTCCTTGGTATATTACCTCTTCATCTTCTGCAGGCTACCTTCCCCGTCTATGTTTCCTCTCCTTCCGCCTCCTCCAGGGCCTCTAGACCCCACTCATCGTTTCTCCTAGCCCTATCTGTCTCCCCTTGATCTCCCCGAGGACATCCTATTGTTGTATTTGCTAGAAACCGTAGGATGGCCCCCGAAGCTTTGGGGTTTCCAAATAGCCGGGCCTCCGGGCTCTCTTCTGTCCTTGACGGCTTCGTGATGCCGGCCTTTCTAAGGTCTTGATATAGGACTTCCCGCTGCCTGCGCCACTCCCTATACTCGACAAGGAGATGACGGACTGTTTCCCTCGGCTCTCGGCACTATTGACACTCTTCACTCTCTCGAGCTCGAGTTTTCAGTAAGTGTGTCCCTATCGCTACATGGCTCACCTTGAGCTGGTAGTATCGTCATAAATCAGTTAGATCACCGGCCATCACCACGGACATATACCTTTTAGTGAGATGTTAGCTCCTTCTACTCGTTAGAGCCATATATAGTGTTCTGTATATAGAGCTCCATTTTCCTCAAGCAACTATTAAAGCAAGCTAGAACCGTGCTGTTAGAGACTTGCAACAGTACTGGGGGGACATTCTCTCTTAGGCCATCGATGGTGTAGTCGCAGAGTTCGCGAGCATGACATTTCGAATGGCACCAGAAATATTCAATGTGATTTAGCTCGCAGTGGAATTTAGGAAGGAAGAGAATTTCATGGCGGCCAGATGTGCCTTGAAGACGTTCCTCAATCTCACACTTTTGGGATATAAAGTCTAGCCGCGATTAAAGAAGTTTCCGAGCGCAACAGTCTAAAATATGTGTCAGTATCAACAGGATAATAAGAGGACGGGATGACCTCACTATTTGGATTGTACTTGGAAGGCAAGCTCTCGCAGTCTTTGCGTCCTTCCTTTTGCTTCTGCTTGCACGGACCGCAGGTCTGCTTTGTAATACATACGCAGCGTCGTTTTCTTTCTTTGTAGTTATCACACAATCTTCTTGATGTGCAGTCTCTACTGTGAACTTTTTTATGTCTGCAAGATTCGCATCTAGTTCCCTTTGTACAGTTCTTGTAGTTGAGAATTTCCAAACAAGAACACCGTGGTTTAGCGCACTCTAGAATCATTCCCTCCTTTGGCCAGAGACCGCGCTCCTCTAGTACTCGTTGGATTCCTTTGGCAGTCTTGATGATAGCGCCAGTTGAATCTGTGTGGGCATCAAACATGGGCTGAGAGACAAGGACATTGTCCTTATACCAGCCGTTTCGTAGAACAGGCTGCTGCCCACCATCTCCTTTGTTTATTCTCGGTGAGCGCAAAGCATCTTCAGCATATATTGAATGGCTAGTTGCATTATCCAACATGAAGGCCGGCTCGTAACCAGGGTATAAAGCCTCGGCTATTGGTAAGGCTTTATTTAAAGTTTGATCAAGGAGCCTTCGCCATCCCAATGACCTTCTTCTTTCCCATATTCGAAAAATCCTACTGCTTCGCGAGGGACTCCCAAGCGTATTAACTCGTCCTGACGCATGGGAGGGAGTGAAGAGAGATTGAGTCGCGACCAAGGCAAAAGGAAATCAGAAGCCATAATACCCTTTCCCTTTCCCTTCGGTCTCAGAAATGTTCCATTATCCCACACCTGATGTCTTCCATCGTTTGCCGAAAATATACTTTCGTAATGAGGACGATTGGTCGGCGGTCAGGTCCTCCCACGCTACAGTCTTTAGGATATTGCCTTGGCTTCACAGTCCCATCTGCGTTGAACTCAGCCATATAAGGAAGCTTATCTTGCAATATCCTAAGAAACTCTCTGCGATATTTAACCCCATCCTCACGCTCGTGTCCATCAACAAAACCCCCTTTGCAACATCCCTCCAAACAAACCCAAGCTTGTGAAGCCAAATTCGAGCTGTTTTCGATACGATAATTTCATTCTTAGGCTTCGGTTTATCATTACTTGATTCGATAAGGTTCTGCACCTCTCGAGGTGAGCTGAAGGAGCGTAAGAGGTCTGGACGGTTTTCTTTAATGAAGTAACTGACAAATTTAGCGACTTTATAAGAATTCAAAGCTGTGCGTGTATAGTTAGATACTTTTGACTCTTGACAATTAGGGCGCTTGTAAACTTACAATCATCTTGTGCTTTTGCAAAGTCTCGAACTGCACAAGAAACACCTTCGTCTTCCAACAGAGTCATAGAAGTTTTATATCTTCCTGCCTTGCTTTCTGGAATAATATAATTTTGCAGCCAAGAATTTTCCTTGCACGATTTTTCTCGCAACGCCACCACGCCTGTTGTAAGTTGCCGCAACCATCCTTGCAAGCTTGCGTCGGGTCTTCTCCGTAAATTTCGGTTTTTGCCTTTTGAATATGCCTATAATGTTCAGCGTTTTCGAACCCCCCCGGGCCAAGCTCACGTTCTTTTCGTCGCCGGCGTGCTCTAGTTGACCTTGAACCGAATTTATGTAATAGTGGTTATTCAATGTATATTTATCAAACTGTAAGAGACATATAATAAGACAAACCCGTATGATGAAGCTCTCAATCCTTTCTCTGCTCCCTGTTCCCAGCTCAATATCGCCTTGGAACCGGTAGAGGGTGGATGTGTATCATTCTCCCGTGATTCCCGGCTTCGAAACTCGACCCCAAGCTCGATTGGTCAGAGTCAGACTAGACTCATCAGAATCAAGATCAGTCTCGTCAGACTCATAATCGGTATCAGAACGAGAGATCTTAAAATCTTGAGCCTCCAATCTTGCCTTTTTCCGCCGAGAGCAGTAGCCATTTGGCTCAAATTCTCTTTCTTTTTCGCTTTTTTGGGGGCTCCCACTACTAGTACTACCTGATTACTAATCAGAAAAAATTGAAGGGCAAGTTTTAAGATTCCGCCACCATAATAATAATAATAATAAATCGCTACACCGATCGGCCTCTTGGCCATCCGGTCCATCTATCTATGTCTTATGTACACCCTCTATGGGCTCTGCTCTTGGGTTTCTGATATCCCTTCTACCATCATAAAAGAAAGCTTTCCGCCACCGTATGAAGAATATGATCATTGATAGCGGGGTTCCGTCACTAGCCGAGGCGCTAGTGCCCACGTGATAATTCCTTTACACCAAACTCAAAAAAGAAAATGTGAATGAGATGAGATATGATAGTCTTCTCAACCCATATACTTTGGTACTTTGGAAATGGAATGATAGAATAAATACGCCGTTATACACATAAATTGATCTTAGGGCTAGTGCCAGCGAGCTAGCACCTGTACTCCTATGCGGTCAACGACTCATCAATAATGACAACCATAACTTCATTGAACGCTACTCAATCTGAATACTACTAACACTCCCCGTTCAGTCTGGCAGATGTGGTGCCAGGGTTCTTTTAGTCTTAATGTTGTTTTCTTTTCTGGAAGTCAGGTTACTGTATATCATAGTTTCTTTGAAATCTTTGCTTTTCAAAAATCCTTCATCTTTAAAAGCAAATAGTTATCACAGAGTGCTCCTAAAGATAGTGAATCGGAATTCTTCACTCTATGGACCCTCTGTCACCACTGGACTTTTGTATTCAGATCTCGATAGATATGTAGTATACCATCTTATAATCATCAGAATGCCTTCTTCTAAGATCACATATACCCAAGTTATCCTATCTACTTCTTCTGACTAGAAACCTTGAATGAAGACTATTCAGATAGCAGTGCTAGCGGTAATTTGGGATTGTGTTCAACCCGAGCACGGCATCACTGTTTAAACCCTAAAGCCTTCGGTAACTAACTATAAAGATCTCTTGGACTTAAGTGGGAGGAGCTACTAGTACGGGGCTGAATAAAGAAGACGTTCAAGAGGAAATATAAAAAATATACGCTGATGGAGACAGCCATGTTTGCTTTGGTAAGAAGAATATAGGAGGTAGTGGAGGGAAAACAGCACTACCCATTGGATAAGAAGCGCCGCAGCTATGTTTATAAGGTGCTTTTATAGCACAAAACCCTTAGCAATTGAATATGTCGGACATTCCAATTTTCGAGATGTTTGTATGGGCTAGCGACGCTGCTTTCTCGTTGATCGTTAAAGGGCTGAACGCAAGTTATTCAGGGACTAATAATAGATTGAAGATTCTCAACTGAGAAAACTGTAACAGTGTCTATCATACTACACAAACAGAATTACTTGCTTTGGGTCATACCTACCTCTAACTCCAAGGGTTGCTTCACCCGATGGAAAAGTCTTTTTGAGCTGGATCATATCGGCTTGGAAGCTCGGAGATATCTTACTATCCAAGACCTCCATCCATCTACCAAGTGCATTGTGTGGCTCAGACTGAAGACTGGTTAGACGACTTGGTTTCCGCGGCGGTGGATACTTCGGTCCAACCCCTCAGTCCAAGAAAGTAGGCGAGACTAAAGATCTAAAGATATCAGGCAGAGCAGACTTTGTACAGGGGAAGTTTGTCATATTTTAGTCTGAAGTTTGGAGTTCGCGCTATGCTTTAGAGCTTAGCATATCTCATATTTTAGTATGTTTTTGCTTGAATGATATATCTGTATGAGATATATTCATCACTTACGTGATTCTGATGGTTTTAGTGTTTTCACCCAATATTCCCTAACATTCTCTCTTCTTCCATGTAGTTAGAGAAATCAGAGTTCTATGTCACGAAAATCCCGCTGTCCTCTTTCTCCATTCCTTTCTATTTCATGCTATGCTCTAACTTTGCATTCTCACTGAAATAGGACTCGAAGAGTCTCAAACCTCAGCTTATCCCAATAGGGGATGCGTTTGCGGTTCCCCTGCTGCGATTTAGTAACTACAGATACTGCCTTTGATATCAGCCTCTATGAAATGGAAGCTATAAGTTCACGTTCCAGTATTGAGGCCATCGGCCACTATCTTTGCCTTCACGGATAACAAGACGTCCGGGCTTAGACACGTTCTCCAGCCAGTATACCCTTGCGGCAGGCACTGGCGGCGGCCTACAATATCGTCATCGAACTTATATGGGTCGAGGGTTCTTCTAACAAATCAGAGGACGCTCTGTCATGTTCCGGTAATAATGCAATTGCTAATTTGTGCTCTCACTGGCACTCCAGCGGCGTTTCATGTCTGGGCTAAAGACCTAGCTCGCCTCAAGATGTCGCATGATGCTTTACGGTTTCTTTAGAATGGTCTGGCCTCAGAAACCCGCGCTACTTATGATTCAGCAATCAAGTCGTATGAATTCTACCGCTCTCAGGTAGAGCTCCGTGCCTGGAGTGCAGTAGGATGGGCTACAGGCAGAGCCGTTGGCAGGCCTTTTATCAAAGGTAAAATAGGGCCGTGCACGTGACCAGGAATATATTTAAGGGACCAAGGTTTCCTCTTTAATCTATCTTCTATACTTTTTCCCACCAAGAATCCATGTACTTCTATACCTCGCACATCCTTCTACTCGTATTTATTCTGGAGAGAAAGGATCCGCAGCTCAAAATCTCCGTAGTAGCCTACCTGATGGCTCACAACAAATCGTTGGGTGAACATAGCTCCTTGTAAACACTGGCACACACCCTTAGTACAGAGTTGAATAGGACTTTCTAGGGTGTGTAGCAACAAGTATATCTCCCTTGCCAATCACTGTACTTGTTGGTAGTACCATCAAAAATGTATGCATCTTTGGCAGTATATGCAGTCAGTTTAATAAGGAGGCAGGGTAAGACCCGGTATTAACCGAGGCCGATGGCCCCCCATCGAATGAACTCAACATAAAATTCCTCTAAGCAACCATCTCAAAAGCTCCACGAATACCGAACCCGAAGCAGGCGGAACGCAAACATCCAGTACCACGAAAGTATCTAGGATTACTAACCTTTTATTATGATAGGCAATCATTCTGAGAATAGAATTGTAGCAGCTCACAATCCTTCTCCACTATTAAATTGAAGCCTTCTATTAAACGTGCAATGCTCAACAATAACACCGATGGTGGACGATTGGGGGATAATAGAACTTGGAGGTAGCCATACATGAAGCAAATGTAAAATCGTCAAACATCAACGAGAATAAGAATTCTGTGATGAATATATATTGCTGTTACTCCGGTCCGCCTTTTGGCCACCCGGTCCATCTAACCCGCCTATACGTTATTACTATACACTTGGTGCCTCACTTGGGTTTTCGGCGTCCCTTCTACCATCAGAATTCTGTAATAACTATCTATTTACTCAAGGGGCTATTGTTTAATTTAACCATTAATGGCCGGGTGTTACCACATATACTTAGGAGCTTGCCGATCCAAAGTGGCGATGTGAATGCTTTGCAATTATTTTACTTGGGCCTTAGTAGACATCATAGGATAAGATGCCATTAATAGTGTAGGCAGGCAGGCTCTTCTATTAGCACTCACCACAATCAAGAGCCCGGAGCTGAATTGAAGCAATCTTATCCTCTGGCTAGAACTGACCACGCTGGCTTCTGAAAACCGATACACCCATCAGTGCTGGACTCATCGACGAAAACAAGAAATTTATGTGTTCGGAAGGTATTGGTTTGACATCGGAAAGAGGGTTGAAGAGCAAGTCTGCTATCATAGCTGCAGCTATTTTCTCTGTCTATCATAATGTATTATATAAGTAGTAGAGGCCGTTGTATGTGGTACTGAGAATGTGCAGTTTACCTGTTTCTTCAACCGCCTTAATATAAGCTCTTAAAATAACCTAGATGCTTGCTAATCCTCCGAGTTTATCCCGCGAGAACTATGCCATCTTATCAAGACATAGACTTGGCATTTTCAAAGAGCTAAATGAGTGCTAGGTCACGACCTATTGATTTGGCAACTCAGATCTCATGCCAAAGATGCGTAAGCTCCGACGATGCGGGTCCGGTGGTACGTTAAATACGGTGAGCAACAACGGTGATGTTCTTATTGCTGTATATTTGAACGGACTCCGGAGGGTGTGCCGGTGTTTGAACAGTCTAAGAGCTATGTTTACCTAGGGTGCCGCCAGGTTCTTTCTCGCCCAACAGGAATACGGGTAGGATATAGAACTAGATTCTTAATGGAAAAAAGTGCAGAAGGCAGGTCAGAATGCAAGGGGCAGGTGATATGAAAATTGGGGGAAATGCCTGTGCAGTGTGCATGGACCTGTGCAGGTGACAGACAAATGGCTGTTCTCTGAACAAGAACGTTCCGAACTTCTGCCTCAACGTACGTTCAACAAATTAATGATTTCGTACCTGAGATTCCCATATGTCCTGCATACACCAAATGATAAATTTATCAATTAATAAAAGTGTGTGTGTATTTATGTATTTTATGCATTTAACGTGACCGCAAGCAAGTCACAAACAAACCTTGACAGGCCTGGCAGATCAGACGGAATTAATAAAAGCGTTTCCGTGTGATCTATCACATGATATCAACCAAATTATCAAGGTTGATTAAATATCTAAGTGGCTGTCAGGTGACTCCGGAGAAACACTTTCTCCATGGGTGCTGCACGCTCACACAAATTCGGAAATATCGAACGTCGAGGGATTTCAGCGTGCCGTGCGGTCAAATATATCTTATGCATATGTATGATGGGATGTAGCTTTTACTTGGGGCTACTCCGTGCTTACATACATATTGGGTAATAAAAGTGCGGGAATTTTGCTCCGAATGATGCTAGTACATGTATTTCTCTGATGGCAGATGAAGCCATGAATGATACTAGAACACGAAAATATGCATATCGATATCGTAGTACAGTCGTAGTGGAAGTCTAACAGTGCGTATATGTCATGGTATGGATGTACAATACATTCGGCAACCAACACATTATAATAATAAAAACCCGGCTAAATAAACATGGGATTTGTCTTAAACGCCAAGAATGCAAGTCACCACCCAAATGTTTCCACGTGGAGGTAAATGCCCTGTGCACCAGTTCCTTTGTGCACTGCACGTTCGTCGCTCAGGGCCACCACACTCCGCCGCACATCATTGCCGAGTCCCTGGGGCCCGCATACGACCACGGCACTCTCACCTTCAGCTTTCTCTAGCACCGTACGGATGATCGTCTGTGGATCCGGGCGCCCTGTCAACGTCTCGATCTTTTGGTGCGGTGTCGGCTGAAGAATATCAGCGGTTGGTGTGCCGAACAGAGCGTCGCCTCCCTGCAACGGATCGAGACGCGCCGACCCAATTCCCCCACAGGTACATCGCGGCGGAAGATCGGCCCCATCATCCTCTATTATGACCCTACAACAACAGCAATTTTGGGGCCCTGACTGGCACCCTACCTCATTTTGGCGGAGCGCCGCGTCAGTCAAAGAGCTTGCCGAAGAGGACCGAACCGAGACTAAACCGTTCTCCAGCTCTTTCTCGCTCGTCTCTGAAATCGGGTTTGGCGGCCTTTCGGACTTCGAGCGGTTAGCCTGAGGAAGTGGAGAGGGCTGCTTCGCTTGCAGTTCCTCGTCACATGTGATGTAGATACTGATGTTGAGCTGCTTGTCAAAATTAGGCAGCATTCGTCGGCAGGCATCCATATCCTCTAGGACGGCCTGCAACCAACTCTCGATCCAGCTGAGCTGCGCAAGGGACTTGACGACCCAGACGAAGCGGATGCGCTGGGTAACCGCTTGCCGCACGCAGGATCCTGCCCGCTGACCTTCCGCCTTCCACGCTCCAACAAGGTCCCGGAGCAGCGGCGTTGTGAAGCTGCAGCCGATGCCGCCCGCGAAGAACACAACACTATCAAACTGGCGAAGCGGCCGCATAGTGCCGTACGGGCCGTTGATAAACACAACACGATGACGGTACGGCGTCACACCCTCAACCATATCTAAGATTCCCTGATGCCGGGAGGCAAACCGGAAGAACCGCTTTGTGCCTCCGTCCCGAGCCCGAACGAGAAACTCAAGCTTCCCGTCGGAGGGAAGGGAGACGATGGTGAATGGGTGACTCTGTAGCGGTGCTATTGCATGGCAAGTGAAAAATGCATGCTGACCAGGCTGCCACCGGATTACAGGGTCGGGGATCGTGACGCGGGTCACATTCTCCGTCAGAGGAGTGAACGAAGCGCGATGGGCCCAGAACCTGCAGTGTGATGATTCCCGTTTCGCCATGTTCGGATGGAAGAACATAAGATTGGCGAACAGCGACCAGGCCGAGCGAACGGCACGGTCAAAGACGACGATCCCAATGGCAATCCACACCCAGACTCGAACCTCGGGTAGAGCGTGAAACCAAATAGCGACCAGGAAACCAGAAAATGCAGCGATATGCAGCAGGACGAAGACCTCATAGCTCCCGCGTCGTAAGGGTCGTAAGGAGGTCAGGGTAACGAATGTTAGCACACACCAGGCGGCGAGTCCGCGCTGGCTGATTGGGTCTGTAGTGAGCATGGTCACGATGTAATCGTACTGGCCCCAATCGCGGAACCAGAAGGCCATGTGAATCGTGGCCGTAAGCCACAGGGTACGGGCGACCCAACGATGAAACCAGTTCAGGCGCTCGTAGCCCAAGCCGGTGAAGAAACCGATGAGATTCCGTTTGCCTGCCAGCAGGGCGACGAGCGGAAGCTGAGCGATGGTGACGAAGCCAGCACGGTAGCCGGTATTCTCCCATTGCCATATGTTGAGAGTGTCGATACCATAGAAACAGAGGACTAGCACCAGGACCAGATTCGCGAGGACAATCAGCACGGGGCCGAGTGGCGGGAGCTGGATGACATGTCGACCCAGTGTGATCAGGGGAAGCGTCACCCCGGCGATCTCGCGGGCAAGGGCGGTAACCGTGGCATAGGTTTTGAAGAACGGACTTTTCGGTTTAGCAGGTGTAAGAGAGGTATCGCAGAGGCTGTACACATCAGATCCGAACTGGGCTCAGGGAGATGGGAGCTATACCGCTGTCGCGCGAGATATATGTTAAGGAGATTGGCAGCCGTGGCGACGGCGATAGTCGTGCCCACCACTTTCCAGTAGATACGCTGAAAGTCGAAGAAGCTGGGAATGCCATTGCTCGTGGACGAGTCCCCCATGGGCATATCCATCCCAGCGTCAGACATAGCGGGCGGAGGCGAAAGGGCGGGCGGACGACCTTTCTAGAGGAGGCGGGATGAGCACTGAAATAATCGATTATTGGTCATCATTATATCTAGTTGTTCATGACGATTGACAGTTGGGGGTTTTTTTTTTTTTAATGACATAAGCTTACTGTCATCGGGTGTCTTCCCTGGTCGAGTCCGGATGAGGTTTGGAATGAACTTCCAAGGTCAAACTGTAAAGGAGTTGAATAATTCTGAATTGATCTTATTATTATATATCTCTCTTCTTCTTGATTGATCATATATGTACGTACTGTCAACCAGACAAAAAGATTAGATCGTCAGTGTATTGTACTGTACCGTACATTGTACCGTCATTGTACAGGACATACTAAACTTAGTTAGGATTCAAATTAAGGAGAGGTACGGGGGTACAGGTACATCGGTACATTGGTTTGTTCAGGGTTCGCAGATCCGGTGACGGAAGCAAGGGCTCCACAGTAAACACTAGGTGAAGGAACTAGCCGAGAGGATACTAGTGCGCTGATGGTAGTCGGAGCTACTAGGCACTTCTTACCATATCACTACTTTTAATAATGTCCGATTTGAGAATCAGGATATGATCGCAGGTACCGATACCTCCTTATCCGATCCATTCCTAACTTTTTTCTTCCCTAGTTCCATCCACCGTTCCCACAAATCTGCTCATTCCTCAGGGCCCTCCTCCACACTTTCCTGCTTCCATCCAATGATGCAGACGAAAGAAATGATCTCCTCCTGCCCGATTTAGAGACTAAACATACATATTATTATCACGATGAAGCCCTCGGAAGATGAAATTAATGAAAGCCACCATCCCCCCGCCTTCTCTCCAACCCTTCATAGGCCATCAAAATCGAGGCCCTTCCGGTTTCACGGTTTAAGAAGCCGCGCTCCTGAGAACGTATCACGAAGACGACAAACCGATCTTGCTCTTTTCTCCGCAACCACCATCCCCCACAGAGGTGACTGCTTACTGTCTTTGTTGCGACCACCCACCAGCATCACCTTCGAACGCTCTGCAACAGCACCCTGGTGGGTTGAGTCGACACGATGAATATGTCTGGGATGTCCAACTCCTCGAGTTCATCGAGTTCAGCGAGTGCAGCGAGTCCATCGAATTCGATGGATTCGTCCAGTTCCGACTCGATGTCTACCATGATGACCCTAGTCTTCACCAACAGCCAGATTACACCGCTCTACTCCCCATCGTGGACACCCAGCTCGACGGGAGCCTATGCCGGCACCTGTATTTTTCTTATCGTCCTAGCTATCCTTGGCCGGGTTATAACGGCACTCAGGGCGGAGATGCAACGACGGGTGTTAGCCACAACCCTAAATCGCCGCTACGTCGTTGTCGCTGGGAAGCCCTCCGAAGTTCAGCGTATCGAAGCCAGCCCAGACACCAAAATAGCGACCCTGGTCACAGCTAACGGAGTAGAGGAGTCGGTCCGGATCGTGCAACGCATGACCCAAAGTGCCCAACCGTGGCGGTTCACCGTAGACCTGCCACGCGCACTGGTGTATCTTTGTATTGCGGGGGTGGGCTATCTCCTGTACGTTTCTTCCCCCCATATACGGTTTCTAGCCTCCCCGCTCTAACCTCCATGGATGGATCAGTATGTTAGCGGTCATGACGATGAATGTGGGATACTTCTGTTCCGTGTTGACGGGTGCCTTCCTGGGGGAACTTGCTGTAGGCCGATATATCCTGCAGGATGGCCATTAACCCAATGAATCCTTGGCTATGCGCGGCCAATGCCTACGCAGTTAGTCTCCTATCAACTTTTTTCCCTTTCCCTTTTCATTTTATTTCTCCTTCATTTGCTCCACGAGCATTGGGATTATCCTTTTCTTCCTCCCTAATAGAAGTCATCGAGGATCATGGTAAGGTATATACTCCTAGTGATGCTTAGTATCCTTATTCTTATTAGGCTATATATTATTGTCTGTTCGAATCTCTATTATTACTTGCTACTACTACTACTACTACTACTACTACTACTACTACTACTACTAGATGATACCGAATTCGTCTTACGTACCGACATCTGATAATGATGATGATATAACCCTATAATCCCTATTAAATAATAGGTATATTCTTTTCTTTATGTATGGTTGCTCAGCAAGCGGGAACGTAGAACGTGGAACTCACCGAAAACGGTTAAAACTAAGCACGGACGAGCAGATATGAGCAGATTATTTTCTATGGTCAAACCCACGTGGTCAGCCCAAACCCTGTCTTGCAAGGGACCATACAGAAGAGAAATAATAACCATCAAATAGAAAAATAACCACTAGATTATGATTATAATAATTACCTGAGTTTTATGCACACTTTTCTTAATCGGTCGTATTGCCACTTTCAATACCTTTAGTATCGGATCCGAAAGCATCATGATCGACTTTCCCCCTCAAACTTGCTCATGATTCTTATATAGCGTTTCCGTCTCTAGCCCGTTCAGTCAAAACTCCGTAGTCGAAGCCCCCTGTGGCGGACTGGGGAAAAAGGACGGGGTTGATGAAGCTGGGTTTGTCTTCTATTTTATCTCCAAGACCTCCCCAAACTTGGTCAACACAAGCAACCAAAAAGGCAAAAAGGTGTCAAGGTCATCATCTTTGCTGTTAGAAGTGCTGCCGCAGCTCTCTCCAATCCTATCATACTGTCATTCTGATCGGTTGTTGCAACCTCCCATTTGGCATTATCGCGATTGCCATTCCGAGATCAATCCATTCTTGCAAATCATCATGCGGTTCTTAGCCCTTTTGCCCTTTCTCTCGCTCGCAGCAGCCCATTTCACCCTCGATTATCCACCCTCCCGAGGCTTCGATGATGACACCATGCCCCAATTCCCTTGCGGAGGCTTCAATTCCATTCCCAACCGCACCCTTCTTTCTTTGACCGAAGGCTCTCTCCCCGTCGCCATCACCTTGCATCACACCCAGACGGCGGTCCAGATTCTGCTCGGGCTCGGCTCCGACGTAAACTCCAATTATAATATCACCCTCAAGAACACATTTGGCATCACCGGTCTAGGCTCCTTTTGTCTGCCAAACGTTCCCCTCGATCCTACCGCTATCGGGGCGCCCCTGACCGACGGTTTGAACGCGACCCTGCAGGTGGTCTCCAACGGAGATACTGGTGGTGGTTTATATGCTGTGTGTATTCCTTTGGCCCGTACATTTAAAATACATATATATATATTCCCTCCGCCTTTCTGGCTCGAATGGGCTGCTGACTAAACTTCCATAGTGTGCGGACATTACATTCACTTCCACCGTTAACGTCGACAACCCAAACCCTTGCTCGAATAATACCGGCGTCGCTGCGACCATCTGGACTGGTGCTTCCGCCTCCCGCGACGCCAACGTATCCACCCCCGACGGCCAGGCTCAAAGCGCGTCTCAGAGCACGTCTCAAAGCGCGACCCAGAGCGCGACCCAGAGCGCGGCTCAGAACACGTCGACCTCCTCCGCTGCTGCCGCGGCCCTTCAAACCGCTGCATGGGGCATACTGGGTGCAGCCTTGCTAGGTGGCATGGTTGTGCTATAACGTGCCACATTATTCCCGGAGTTGTGGTTTTGTTTGTCACCCCTGCGCGCAATTAGATGTATATAAGTATCAGTACATCAGTACATCAATCAGTACATATAATATCTACTCTGTCGCCCTTGCTTGTTGGCAGGCTTGGCCCCTCCTCTGCTGCAGCCAAAACCTTGAACTTAGCTCCTTAAGACGGCCTAGATCCAAATAAAGAGTTCAGCCTTTGCTGTCGAACCCCAGCATCAATCCTAAATCAAGTGGTGAGCAGCTCCAGCAATGCAGTCGGATTTCCATAAAGTCGGGAGGTGCAAAAAGAGAGGATTAGCCATTATTGAGCAGAAAGTTTATCTGGCGGAAGCTCACAGCAAATTGGTTCCATAGCCGAAGTTTACTGAAAAATTAAACTCCCTGCAGGGACGAATTCGAAGCCGGACCCTTTTCCACTTCCGGTATCGACACGCCCGAAGTTCGATTTTTTTTTACCAACCACAGTTAGGGCAATCTTAGCGCCGATTATGGTTATGTATACTACAGGGGACTTGCAGGACTAGCTTCCGGAACCATCCCTTGCACAAACAGCAGAGCACACCAACTTCTCTTCTCGCTTAATCTCGTCTAACATACTATCGATGCACTGCCATTTTGAAATCTTCTTTCCAGGCCTCACTCCAGCCACATGCCGTACTCATAAAAGTTCCTCTCAATCTCAATACTTTCTCCCTCCACAGAACAGGGGGAAGACATTAATTGGCCGCTAGCTGTGACTCTGAGTTTTTGGGGGGGTCGCCGGCCGATGAGAGTGGCATCCTGTGCATATGTAGTTGACGATTGGGCGAGGACGATGCCGAAAATGTGTTAGCGGTAAACTTAGGGCCCGGGCGGTCTCGGTCTTGGCGGCTCCTACTTTCGAGAGCTTGTTAGTTAGGGCCTTTGGATTGTATTAAAATTGGTGATGAGACATATTCTCTCTTGTGGCGTAGCATAATTCTACAATTCCACCATTCTAGTTAAAGATATGTATGGACATCAAGGTGTATACAAAAATCTACACACCAGCTGATGAACGCATGCGGCAGTATCTTTATCTTATAGTGCGTTGTAAGTTTCATGTCATCTTTCATGTCATCGATTTATGTTGTAGAGTTATGGGCACAATAAAGAAAATTTGGATTAATGAAAGAATCGTGTCCGAAGCAGTGCTTCATTAGAGTTGGTTTTTTGCTATTCATGATTGATTGAGCGATTTCCTATTATAGAAGGGTGCCTGAATGCCTGATTAGAAAAGGTATAAATAACCCCTCAAAATCATAGCTAGAATCAAGAGAATCCACTAAATAAAAACAAGTCTCCTTGTTAACAGATTGTTTGGTGTAACCCCTTCAGTTCCCCGGGTAATAGCCTCACACCACTCCGAAATATTGGGCACTAGAGTAGAGTTCTTCCAGCAAACCCCATCAATGACATCCGCCTCGCCCGTCGCACCTCCACAAAGCATGAATCCGCTACCAGATATCGGCTGCCCCATTCTCCCCCTCCGCCATGAGCTGGCCCTGCAAGTCCCTCAGCATGTTCGCTGTTGCTGAACCCCCGATGCTATTAGACTCGTTGGGCCGGTGCTGTTGGTTCTAATTTCGTGAGCTCCCTGGGGTTTTATGTTACTTTCATTATATGCCTGACGATATTCAAGCGGAGCTCTTTTTCGACGACCTGGCACATGCCCAACTTTCTGCCTTCGCACACCACCAGCACATGGGTTGTGACATTCCACCCATGGAAGATCTTTACTTTCTCTTTTCTCTTTCCTTGATTCCCTTTGTACTTAGTATTCTCGTAATATAGCGCCTAGTTAAAATCAAGGGATCCTTTTCCTTCTCTTAAGATTTAGCCGTCCATCACACTCTTTGTCGGGAAATTTCTCCGCCCATTTTACTTGGTCCCATTCAGCAGCAGTTTGCATAGCAGTTGGCATGTCAAGTTCTGATAGCAGTATATCGCCATCAATCTCTTCCCCAGGTCGATTACCCTCAACCTCTGTATGCCTGTTTTGAGGCAGTGGATCAGTTAGCGTTCGGGGGCTTAACAGGGGCAGTTGCTGCAGCTGCTAATAGAGTTAGAGGCGCTGATAGAGGGGCTGGACGAGGCAGGTTACTTGCCTAGGAGGATCAGCAACGCCCAGTAAGCTAAAGTATTGAGCAGCTTACTGGGAAGTCTTCCCCACCAACTTGGCCTGGTCGGTGCTGCTGACGAACTAGAGGAGCTGTACTGGCTGTAACTTCAAACTGGGATAGTAGGGGCCTAGTGGATCGATCTGATGATTGACCACGTGTCTATACTATATGGGAGGGAAGATTGATGGTTGTGGGCTGGCGGAGGTGGAGGGAGTAGCAATAGCTTGCAAATTAACCGATCAAAGCGCCAATGTTTGTGGAATAAGTTACTTGTAACCTTCTAGTTGAAATGATAAAGGGTTTGGATAGTGTGGTGGCAAGAGACGCCGTTCGCAGACTCAAAGAGGACCACTGCAAGGGCTGTTGATAAGCGACAATGTAAAGCTGCTTTGTAAGTAACTCCAAGCCCTTAGGTACAATCTAATGATTGAACTTAGGGTCGCAGTACTTCTTCCAGCGCCTCGATTAAGATCTATTCGTACCCGGGAGCGCTTCATTGCTAAGCGACGCTTAAAGTTCACAACGAACGCCTCAGTAGATCATGCCTGGATACGGTCCCTAAGCTCAAGCAAGTCGTGATGATTGCCGTCTAGAAAGCTCTTGAGGTAGTGATGGCCGCCTTCACCGCGCGACATTACGTTATAACCAAAGTTCTTGATCCTTGAAGACCAAGCCTTTACCTCTTTAAAGTATTTGCATGTACCAAGGTAGTCGATAATCTTTGGCCAGTCGCTATAGTCCCGCTTCAAAGAGCGCTAGAGGTCTTCGAACTGCTCTTCGGATTTAGCGCATATAACCTATTCACATAGCAGATTAGCAGAAGACCTGGATTCACAGCGCCACATAGAATAAAAGAGGGAATAGGATGCTTGTAGCTAACAGAGGCGTAGGAGGATATGATCTTACCTCCTTGAAACGGCCCAGAAAAACTTGCCTCTTCTCCTTATTTACTTCGTTTTCTTCCTCCGACGTCGTATTAACTCTTTATTGCTTCTGCGCCTATGTCTGCCAGTGGACATTCAATGCCCTCACCGCGTTTCTGGCCACCTTTATCACATCGAAGATCAAGTCTACGCACCTCCTTGCGCTTCTCCCTGGTAAGGTTGGCTCTTGTAAGTGCATACCCATGATGCTCGGCGTGTGACTTTGCAAATGCGACTGCATCATCCAGGTTATCAAAAACCCCGTGTGTCAGCGGAGGGTCCAAGCTTGAAGTGTCCATATTAGGGTGCGACCTGAAAGTTCCTATACAGGTAGCGCTATTATGGTTGATGTGATCGACAGTAAGAGTTGAGTGTGGCAAGCTTTTCACTCCGGTGTGTGCAAATATGGCCAATCAGAAAGGCAGGCAGGAGTTGGACAAGTAATCTTTCAGGGGTCGGACAAATAATATTTTACATAGGAGGTATGACGTCTGCGGTAACTCAGTCCTTCTTAGTTATACCCCAACTAGGCTAGGCTTAGCTTAGCTACAGATGCGGGCTGCCGAGATGGCGCTACAGATCCTGGTCGCCAGTGTTCTCGCGATGTGGACTGGGGCCCGTGGAAGCCCATGCGGGATCCAAGCTGTTTCCTTGGGTTTCTTCGAAGTATGGGATCATTAATGACCGTAGACTCGCTACCACATTTTCGACTCGGAAGCATTATTTATAGGAATTTCTTTAGTTCAGGGACAATTAATTATTAAAGGTTACCGTTGAGGTCTAATCTTGCCTGAGCGATTCTTAATCTTATATCTTACTAACGTATCTCACAGTACTAGCATGGCACCCGAGCGCGTGCATTCATTGGTCCGTCATAAGTTCCAGCTTAGTTATACCATATCGTAGCTATCACATGTTAAGCTTACTATGCAGTGCTATGGCAGGCGCCTCACATAGGCGTGGGCGGGAGCTTCTTCCTACAGATAACTAATAATAAGCTAGAGACTTTATCTCAGTACCCTCAGCCCTCAGGCCATAGATGCCAAAGCTCAAGGGCTAGTGGGTGTCCGAGTATGGTGCTGAGATTAGTAGGTACAGTAAACCCTGCCTAGAACGAATTAAATGGTTAGGCCTCTTGATTCGTTATAGAGTACAATTAGTATTATGAGGGTATGAATTTGACACGGTGTTCCATTCGTTATAACGCGGGTTCGTTATAGCGGAGTTTGTTATAGGAACCGGGTTTACTGTAACTTCCCGGCATGAGCTTCAATGTATAGTTATGTCTTAGTGCTAAGTGAGCCGCTAACTGCACTCTAGCATTGCGCTGACCGCGTCCAAAATTTATCATAAGTATGATAGGATTAGACCTTACAGTCAGAGAAGCCTTTGCGGCGCCCCGCTATGGAAATTGGGCTAGATCAATAGTTTGGTTCGTGGCTTGGACTAGTGGCGTTAGTTCCCGCAGCTAGATGAGAGTGGCTGCCGTCTCTGCTCAGTAAGTTGAAAGAGCGGTCTTAACTTACTATACGGGATCCCGGCGGGACCCACCCAAAAAAATACCACCACCCGATCTCAAAAATCTTTCAGCTTTCAGCGATGTAGGGTACGCCAAACATGATACAACTGAGGTAGATTGCTCTCCTAGAGTTGTTATGTGATTTGGTTTATATATGATTTATAACCCACACTTGGTGGATGAATAACTATGCTATCTAACTTTCTACCTACTTTATCGATGGTTGGGTGCGGCGCAGTGCCTAAGTTATGGGTGGTTCCGTACCCAACCACGTCGACCAGAGTGTGTAAGCTCAGGCTCTCTTCGTTTGAAAGTTTTTTTTGTTCATGAAATCGGTACTTCAAAGATAATGCATAAGGGGTGATTTCGAACTTCAAGCCGAATTGCTTGATTTTGATATGCACGTAGCATAAGTTCTGTAAAAATAAGGCCCTCCTTTTCTAATTACAGTTTCTCTAATAGCATCTCGATTAGTAGTGTAATATCCATTTATGATGTCTATGCTCTCTCAGTTGAGGACTTATAAGGTCCCGGCAGTACGCCTATTAGATTTATGCATATGGATTCCACGTGCGATAAAGTTAACAAGTAGGAGTTATTCTAAGTCATTACTTAGCTATCGTATTCGAGTTTCCGCCTTGTGTATATCCTCCCATTGAAGCCTGGGATTGAGATAAATTGGGGGACTGCACTATTTTATCTATGTCTTGGTGATTTCGCATACCTAGATGTAGCTCTTGACTAACCTTTTTTGCCTAAAGAAAACTAGTCATATTTGCTTTGCTCAAGCTTTACCTCATGCTTTCTTACCGAACCCAAGCGCGTCCATCGTAAATACTGCGTAAGGTTACCACAGTTGCCTCTGGTTTCCGAACCCCTTGAAGCTAATTGAAGGTCAATATCATCAACAACTTGAAAGCCAACTCTATGCACTCTTATAGTCTAGCGGTTGCAGGTGTCTATTGGATCCACGCTGTTGGTAACTAGTGAAGGAATTCCTCACGTAGACGCAGGATTGGGGAGACGGATGAGCTCTGTGCTATACCCACAGTAGTAGTATAGCTAGAATTAACGCTTCATCAAAACTTCCGTAGATATATTGCCACCATGCCCGGAAAATCGGCCTGGAAGATGATATCGTTCGCATCGGAGGAACGTCTGGAAAAGAGACAAAAAGTCACGAAAACTTCCAAGGGGAAGCAAACAGCTGAAAGCTCTTCCTCTACAGCAGCCTGGGCCCTTACACGGGAGGAGACCGACGAGAGGAACCGGCGTCTCTTGGTCGAACAAGTTGAGCAAGGGATTGAAGTAGCATTAGCTAGCCGCTCGAGTAACACGAGTCGAACATACAAAAAGGCGTAAGATAAATGGAGGAAATCCTGCACCATTACAAATTTGAAGATGGAGATCTCGTACCCTCGAAAAAGCTCCTTTTCTTCACTTAGAAAATCGTTTTAAAGCGCAAGGTTTCCAAGAAAGGGCCAATTACTCCAAGACAGTGGAGAATAGGAAGCTCGAAGAGGACATGAACGTGTAAACAAGATTGCCCAGTGTTTACAACACGGCGTCATGGGGAGCCGATCGAAGAGGATCCGGCTCTCTCAAAATACAATTCCGTTCGAAGCTGGGTGGCTGCGGTGATGGACCTGTATAATTTCAAATCGCAAAGGGCTTGCATTCTCTTCCTTCTCCGAAGGAATTAGGTGCAAAAGGCGACTTGAAAGAGGCCCAGGCCAAGTCCTTTCGGGGAATCCGTTCGCTGCACGAGGATCACGATCCTGGACGCTTATATAGCCGATGACTTGCAGGCACTAGCATGTGCTAGATGGAAGTCAGCTACTACCAAGGATTTCGAACCGTTTCAACGAACCCTTCTGGACTTGTCAGCCATTACCCTCTTATCCCATAACCACAACTTTATCCGTCTTGTCTTTCTACCCACCCGTCCATCCTGATCTCCAATCTGTTTGTATTAATCAATTTCTTTAGAGCTACGTAGTTGCCCCAGGGGGGGTAGCTTATCTAGGTTTATTTCGGTTCAAGATAGTTCGGTGGTTTTGAAAGGAAAATTG